>PVLC010008294.1:0-59062 GCA_004027655.1 Graphiurus murinus | reverse complement strand
AAAAAAAAAAAAAAAAAAAAAAAAAAAAAAAAAAAAAAAAAAAAAAAAAAAAAAAAAAAAAAAAAAAAGAAAAGTATGTGTTAAAAAAACATTTTTTGTTCAGATAAAAGATATTTTAGGCATTCTAAATATTTACCAAACCTTAAAGCAGTAAAAATGTTAGACTCAGAGAGAGTAGCCTAGCTTTTGTTCTCTACTTTTGTTCTCCCTTTCAGAAATTTCACAATTAAACTCTAAATTGAAAACTCTTACCTGTTTGTTTAGTGCTAATCTGAGACACAACTTTCAGACAACACAGACTTCAAAAGCACAAGGATAAATGCAGTTTTGTCTAGAGAAAAGCAGAATGGGTGAAGGAAAAGAGAACATTGATTTTTAGAACCTTCGTAAAAGATGGGCCCCTATTACATATGTAGTTTCAACCTACCCCCTTTAGTGGTTACCTTCTCTAAAGTAATGTCCAAATCTTCCTTCTTCTTCATGATGGCTATGATCACAAGGACCAGGAGTACCTATGTCTATTCGGATTGTGTTTGTTGCTTTTTTAAAGGTTATACCTTTTTTTTCTTCTTCTTTTTTTTGTGGTACTGGGGATTGAACCCAGGGGCATTCTACCTACCAGCTACACACTCCCAGTACTTGGGAGGCTGAGACTGGAGGATCCGGGTTGGCAGCTAGCCCTATTTTCTTTGATACAGGGTCTTGCTAGGTTGATGAGAGTTTCACTACTTGCTGAGGCAGGCCATGAACCTGTGATCCTCCTGTCTCAGCCTCCCAAGTACTGGGATTACAGGTGTGGGTCACTATGCCTAGCAGAACGTACTTTTGAAATCCTAGAGAATAGTTTCCCATCTGTAGAATTTCTACAATGGGTGTATGTCAGTCTGAAATCTAAAACTTTAAAGCCATGATTCCTAGATCACAGACTTACATCAGTTTGTATGATATATTTCTGTAAAACTGTCCCCAGATACAACTGTCCCTTTGAGGCGATGCCCCAGGCATGGGAGAGCCTGGGCCAGGCTCCTTCCCTGACTGTGACTCTTCCTTTTGTGTCAAAGGGTTTCCAGGGCCCTGGCGTCTCACTGCGGTGACTCTTGGCATCTTCTGCCTACTTCTGTTGGTGACAGTCATAGTGTTGGTGACAAAGAGTGAGTAACTGAAATTCGCATTTCTTGTCTGAGCGCTAGCGTTAGATACTAACTGTGCAGACAGCCTCGTGCTCTGCCCAGAAAGTCCTGTTTATAGTTAGGGAATAGCCTGGGGGGCCTGGACATTGTTGGAAGGTTTTGTTGTTGTTGTTGTTTTGTTTTCTGCACATACTGCAGTTTTGATTGGTTGACTGATTTATGATACTAGGGATTGAACTCAGGGTTATTTAACCTCCGAGCTGCACTTCTAGTCCTTTATAATAAATTAAAAAAAAAAAATGGAAACAGAAGTTATGCATGGTGTTATACACACTTGTAATTCCAGTTCTTGGGAAGCTGAGACAGGAGGATGGCAGGTTCATGGCCAGCCTCAGCAACTTAGCAAGACCTTGTCTCCTAATAAAATATGAAATAGGGCTGCGGGTTAGATTGGAGATAGAATGAGCCTGGATTCAATCCCCAGCACCATAAACAAGCAAACAAACAAACAAAAAATAATTGAATAAGAAATTGAAACAGGGTCTCATCAAGTTTCTGAGGGTGTCCTCAAACCTGTGATCCTCCTGTCTCAGCCTTCCAAGTACTGGGATTACCAGTGTCATTTGTATTTTAGTTAGCTGTTTCGTTGACTTTGTTGCTGTGCTCAGCGCTATCACCTGGTCTTCTCCATGGTCATATTCCTCCTGATAGAGGAGTTAGGGATATTCTGCCTTCTGATGCAGGTCACCGTGAACCTGACATAATAAACAGCAGTAGATAGAGAAAGAAAAAGAAATTATAGCCTTGTCTTGTTTTTCTGCATAGTATATAATGAGGAAATGGTTCAGTGAAATGAATGAATCTGTACATAGATATTAAATGATCTTTAAGTTAAACTTTGTCTTTATTCGAATTCCATCAAGTCTTTGGAGAAAGTCATTGATGTACTGCGCTCGGACAAAATAGCCTGTCTGGATGTTATTCTTTCTTCTAAAATGGATATCCCACCTGCTCCAATAATAATAACTAAGCCATCTCTTTATGTTTCTCAGATCAGATTTCATACTTAGAAAGTGTCTTGCTAAGTTCTTTTACTTTGGTACTTATTTATAAATGATATGTTGTTAAAAACAAGCAAAATTGGCTGGGCCTGGCGGCCCATGCTTAAAATTCCCGTAGTTGGGAGACTGAGACAGGAGGATCACAGGTTCACGGCCAGCTTCATCTACTTAGTGAGGCCCTCCATAATTTAGTGAGGACTCTGTTTCAAAATAAAGAATACAAAATAGGGTTGAGGGTGTAGCTCGGAGGTAGAATGCCTCTAGGTTCAGTCCCCAGTACTGGAAAAAAAACAAGAGCAAAACTGAAAGGTAAGGTGTTACTATTATAATTTTATTCATATATCTTATTTTATTTATTTTACACTTACGATGTCAATAGTGAGAAATTGGTGTTTCCATTTCTATGGTCACTTCATAGAGGTGCTACTTTCTAAATGTCAAATTACTAATTAAAGTAATGTTATGAGTTAGTTGTTAGGGTTTTTCTTTTGTCTTTTTTTTTTTTTTTGTGGTAATGGGGATGGAACTCAGAGGCATTCTACCTCTGAGCCACATCCTAGTCCGGTTTTATTTTTTTGTTTGGAAATAGGGTCTCGCTAGGTTGATGAGAGTCTCACTACTTGCCGAAGCTGTCCTTGAACCTGCGATCCGTCTGTCTCAGCCTCTCAAGTACTGGGATTACAGGTGTGCACCACCATGCCCGGCTTTTCTTTTGTCTTAAACATCAATAGTTATTCATTATGAGCACTTTTTGTGTTATATCTATGCTATCAATTTTAGTTTTTCAGTATATTCAAGAAAAACATCAACAGCAGGAAATTCTAGAAAATCTTAATCAAAGTTGCCAAAATGACAGGTACTTAAAAGATCAACTTTTGACAAATAAGTCTTCAGAATATGACAATCTGAAAAACAAAACCCTGCAGCTTGAGAAGAAAATGAAATATTCCACAAGCAAATGTCCTAGGAAATATGAGATCTGGCAAATTACAGGTAAGAAGGAAATATTGAATAACAGATTGAGTTATTTCTTTCTCTGGAAGTTCTGAAGTCCAATAAATAGGCTTGTAGCTAGACATGGTCACACGTGCCTGTAATCCCAGTACTTGGGAGGCTGAGACAAGAGGATCAAAAGTTCAAGGCCAGCCTTGGCAACTTAGTGAGACCCTGTCTCTTAAAAAAAGGGATGGGAATGTAGTTAGGGGTAGAATGTGCCTGGATTCAATTCCTAGAACCACAATAAATTAAACAAACAAACCAACAAAACCTGCTGGTGATACTAATGACCTATGGGTCTCTTGGACATACTTTACCTCATGAGTATCTGGGTTTGCTCATTTCAAGTATGGATTTGGGGTCCCCAGTCATGTTGGCACTAGTAGAACCCTACAGGTCTGTAAATGGGGTGCTGCTCCCACATTCCTAGTGCTCCCAGGAGGTAAAAGAAGCTGTCATCTGCCCTAGAGATTCAGATAACTTTGTTTCTGCAGGCAGATCAGAGACTCCCACTGTTTTTGACATAGAAGGTGGAGGCTGTCAGTTAAAATTTATTCAGGCTAAAATGGGTTCAAAGGGCTTTTATCTGGATGCTACTATAAAAATGATTGTGTGTGTGTGTGTGTGTGTGTGTGTGTGTGTGTTCATTCTGCTATGGCTTCATATATTCGTTCTCTTTGTGAGCAGTATATGTACTGGATTCCCTGCAGTCCATCTGAAAGATTTACCAGAATGTTGATGTTTGTGTAACTCTGTGTGATGACACCATCAAAAATACCCAGGAGGCCAGCACACACCTGTAATCCAGTACTTGAGAGGCTGAGACAGGAGGATTGCAGTTTGAAGGCCAGCCTCAGTAACATAGTGAGATTCTTTACAACAGGGAGATCTTGTTTTAAAACAAAAAGTAAAAAGGGGCTGGGGATAAAGCATGGATGCAGAATGCCCCGGGTTCAATCCCCAGTCCTCTCCCCTCCACCCACACACACACTTAAGAGATAAAAATGTTAAATTCCATGCATCTTTCATAATGACCTGGTTATCTTGCATTGACTTGGTTAATAAACAACTACTAAATATTTGCTTAGGATTTAGAGTTTACAAAGCCCTTTTGTATATTTAGTCTTGCTGTGGTATGGTGGTAGAGACTTATTGTCTCTCTTTTTAAAGATCAATACTGTTCTACAACTCTGGTGCCTTATTTTTTTTTTTTTTGGTGGTACTGGGGATTGAGCTCAGAGGCATTCTACCTCCTAGCTATACCCCCAGCCCTATTTTTTATTCTTTATTTTGAAACCGAGTCTCACTAAGTTGCGGAGTGCCTCACTAGGTAGCTGAGGCTGGCCGCGAACCCGGATCCTCCAGTCTCAGCCTCCCAAATGCTGGGATTACAAGCGTGCGCCACCACGCCCGGCCTTCTGGTGCCTTATAACATAAGCAAGAGGAGAAGAAAACGTTCTAAAAATGTTTCTCATATTTCGAGGTATTCGAGAATCTTTATAAGTTCTAATTTTATTATTTTGAAGTGACCTTCAGGAGGGATTACTGGTACACAAAAACTGCGTGTACTGAATGCACGTAATGTGCTGAGGTTGACATGCATATGCCTACGAAACCGTTACTACAGCCAGGGCAACAGACATATCTGTCGCCATTAGAAGTCTCCTCGTGTCTCTCTTCTTTTCTTTGTGGTAAAAACATTTATCACAGATCTACCCTCTTACCCACTCTTTGGGTGCACAGTACAATATTGCTCAGACTTTATACCCACTGAACAACACCTCCCCGTTTTCCCTCCTCCAGCCCTGGACAACCACCATTGAATCTCTGCTTTTACTTTTTGTGAGTTTCACTAGTTTAGATACCTCCTGTAAGTGGAATCGTAGAGTGCTTTTTTCTTCTGTGATTGGCTGATTACTGAGCTAGCATCCTCAAGGCTCAGCCATGCGGTCACATGTGACCAGAGTGACTTCTTTTCAGAGGCCAAATAAAATTCCCTTGGATGTATATACCACATTGTTTCTTTTACTTTTTCTATTTCTCTTTCTGTTTATTTCCTTCCCTCCCTTCCTTCCTCCTTTCCTCCTCCTCCTCCTCCTCCTCCTCCTCCTCCTCCTCCTCCTCCTCTTCTTCTTCTTCTTCTTCTTCTTCTTCTTCTTCTTCTTCTTCTTCTCTTGTACTGAAGATCAAACCCAAACCCAAGGATGTGCTACCTCTGAGCTATACCTCCAGCCCTTTTTATTTTTACTTTGAAACAGAGTTTTGCTAAGTCATTGAGGCTATCCTCGAACCTGCGAACTTCCTGTTTCATCCTCCCAAGTCCTGGACTGCAGGCGTGCTCCACCACTCCAGGGCTGCCTTGTGCTCATCCATTCATCCATCAGTGGACGGGTGGGTTATGTCCGTACCTTGGCTGTTGTGAGCCGTGCTACATGGAGCATGAGTGCGGGTGGACACTTCTTATACCTCTTAGCATTCCAGATTTTTTTTTTTTTTTTTTTTTGCATTACTGGAGATGGAACCCAGGGCCATTCTACCTCCAAGCTACACCCCTAGCCTTATTTTTTATTCTTTCTTTTTGAAATATGGTCTCATTAAACTGTGGAGAGCCTCACTAAGTAGCTGAGGCTGTCCTCAAACCTATGATCCTCCTGTCTCAGCCTCCCAAGTACTGGGATTACAAGCCTGGGCCACCACACCTGGCTGGCATTCTAGAATTTTGATGATCCTTCTGTTATTACTACTGAGAGCTGTGAGATTTTATTTAGTTATGAAGGGCTGTTAGATATCTCCAATTAACAGAATATCAGGTAATAAGAAGTCTAATGATCCACTTTGTATGTTACAGGCACATTTTGTGAAGGTCTCTTGTTCTGTTGTGGACAGAAATGTTATCATTTTATCCTGAGCAGCAGCACCTGGCAGAGATGTAGGCAGCAGTGCCAGCGTAATGGATGGTCCCTTCTGAAGTCCGATGATAAAGATGAACTGGTACTAAAGTCTCTTCACATTCACTTGTGTTCTCTTGGCATCTGTCTGTCTCTTGTCCTCAGACACCAGATACTGAGGACGGGCAGGAGGGACTTTCAGCTGTTCTTCCTGTTGTGTTTGTAACACAGGCAGCAATCCTATGGTGGAGAGTCTCAGGAGACTCCTGCCTGCTAGGAAGCATAAGATCCTGCTACTTCCTAGGGCTTCAGTGTATGTAATCTATTATGACAACCACTGCTAAGGATGAAGTTTGGTCCTTTGCAATTATTCCCCTTTCTAAGGAGTCTGCCATAGATCCCCTCAGAGAAAAGTATGCCTTTGCCTGAATGAAATTCAACCATTTTTTGGAACCAAGAGTTATTTATCCCTGTACAGTGGCAACTAACCTGGGCACATGGTGCATGTCTGTAATCTCACTACTTGGGAGACTGAGAAAGAAGGATCACAAGTTCAAGGCCAGCCTTAGCAACTTAGTGAGACCCTCAGCAATCTAGTGAGACCCTGTTTCAAAATAAAAAATCAAAAGAGCTGGAGGTATAGTTGAGAAGTAGAATGCTCCTGGTTTTAATCTCCAGCACCAAAATAAATGAATAAGAGAAGATAAAGTGGCCACTATGAACCAGGAGGTAGCATGGTCCAGGAGTTAGGAACCCAGAAACCAGGCTGCTTGGGATCAAATCCATCTCAGCCACTTCCTGGCTGTGTACTTTAGGTAAATTACTTAACCTCTCTGAGCTTATCTGCAAAATGGAGATAATAACAAAGACCATAAAAGTGATAACAGTTTTACCAATCCCCTGTATGTAAACTCTACTTGATCAATATCCTTTTTTTTTAAATTTGGTACTTTGGATTGAACCCAGGAGCATCCTACCTCTGAGCTACACCCCCAGTCCCATTTTGTAATTTTTATTTTGAAAATGAGTCTCATCAAGCTGCGGAGTGCCTCACTAGGTAGCTGAGGATGGCTGTGAACCCAGATCCTCCAACCTCAGCTTCCCGAATGCTGGGATTACAAGCGTGCCCCACCATGCCCGGCTTGATCAATATTCTTATATAAGAACACATTAGGATGTACTTTTTTATGGTAATGGGGATTGAAACCAGGGGCATTCTACCTCTGAGCTATATCTCCAGCCCTATTTTATTCATTGTTTTGAAACAGGGCCTCACTAAGTTGCTGAGGCTGACTGCGAACCTGCGATCCTCCTGTGTCAGCCTCCCAAGTATGGGGGTTACAAGTGTGTGCCATCACACCTGATTTGGATATATATTTTAAAAAATAATTACAAAAGGAGACAATATAGTGACAATGACATTGAAATTGCCTTTAGTTTGTTACAAAGGGAAATTATCCAAATACATAAAATATGTGTGTGTGTGTGTATGTGTGTGTGTGTGTTTTCTTTTCTGTTTCTGGGAAATGAACCTAAGTATACTCTACCTCTGGACTACTATATTTTTTTATTTTGAAATGGTCTCATTAAGTTGCTGAGGTTATTGCTAAATTGCTACAGCTGGCCTTGAATCTATGATCCTTCTGTCTCAGCTCCTCCCAAGTACTGGGATTACAGGTGTGTGTCACCATGCCTGGCTTAAATGTGTTTTTATAGGGAAATGTTTGCAAAGATCAGCCTGAAATCTCTATTTATCATTTCAGAAAACAACAAAAAATTTATATGCAGATTTAATACATGTTTAAAATCACAGCATAAAAGGATGCATGATATCAAGTCATGAGTTATTTTTGTTTGTTATGGTCAAATACAGTTACATTTAAACATTTTAGGCTGAGCATGGTGGCGCATGCTTGTAATACTAGTACGGCTGAGACTGGAGGATCTGGGTGAGGCCCTTCACAACTTAGTGAGACCCTGTTTCAAAATAAGGAATAAAAAATAGGGCTGGGGGTGTAGCTCGGAGGTAGAATGCCCTGGGTTTAATCCCCAGTACTGCAAGATTAATAAATGAATGAATAAATAAATAAATAAACATATTATAAACTATATTCAGTCATGCAATCAGACCTTAATGCCATGTCACTCTATTACATTTTAGACATAGTAATTATTTCCAAGTATTTCCTCCTTTCCTTCACTCCTTCCAAGTACTGAACTATATCAAGACTTTCCCGTCGGAATGGACGCTTTACTACATACCCCTTTTCATGTACACTTTTTATTTTAATACATTTATTCTGGACGTTCCTTCTTTCACTTCACTTTTGCGCCACCACGCCTGGCTTTCACTTAAGATTATATAATGAACATTTTTCCCATCCTCAGTCTTCTTGTGAAGCAACTGAATAGTTTCCTAAAGTGTCCAAAAGGATTTAATGAATCTCCTACTGCTAGATCCTTGGATTTTTACTTTTTCTGATGGTTTTAACACTGTGTGATATTTGTATCCATTCTTGGCATAAATAAATAACTTACCGGGGGAAAGCTACTTTGGAAAATGGAGATGCAGCAATTTAGGGCAGGGAAGTTGAGGATAGTAGCATAGGACCAGCTGGCTCTTGACCCGTTCTCTTTGTTCATACAGGAGGTCAGAATTTTGCTCCATGATGTGCCCGCTTTCTTTTCTAGGTCATCCTTAAATCCTGGACTTGTATTGGAGAGCGTTACTGGATCGGGCAGTCATACGATGAAAAGGAAAGTAGATGGAAGTGGGTCGATGGTAGCCCAGCTGGAATGTGAGTTTCTGGAACGCGTTCACACCCTATGCAAGGAGAGTGTCTAAAAAGAACCTTGGCTCATCCACACGACTCAACCTGTTTTCAGGTGGACGTCCTTGGGGCGAACAAGAAGAAGAAGGAGCGAGAACATGATGTTTGAGCTGGGCATGGGGGTGCACACTTGTAATCCCAGGACTTGGGAGGCTGAGGATCACAGGTTCGCGGCCAGCTTCAGCTTAGTGAGTTCCTCTGCAACTTTTTCAAAATAAAGAATAAAAAAATAGGACTGGGGATATAGCTCAGAGGTAGAATGTCCCTGGGTTCAATCTTCGGTACCACGAAAATTAAATTAAAAAATGTGTTAGAGGAAGTATAGTTTAAAAAGGAAGAGAATTGTCATACAGAGTTATTATCAGTAATAAAAATAGTAAGATGCTCGGAAGTATGCGTTATGGAACAAAATCATGTGTTTTTAAGGCCACTAGTCTACCATTGAGTTAGGAGTCTGGGCCACTTGTCCTTCTGAACTCGAGTGTTGCAAGAATTGAAGTTGTGGGCTGCAAACCTACAAAAGATATCTTGCAGGAAATCACCTTAATGCAGTTAATCGTCCAAGTCCACACCCAGGCAAATGCTCCTAGAGGTCACAGGGGGAAAGACTGGTCGGCCAAGGAGATGCTCAGACCATACATTGGCTCAGACCCACTGAGAGCCCAGAGCACAATGCAGGGGGAGACATGGGCGAGGCTGTGACATGGAGGGTCAGGTACCAGCAGGGAAGAGGATCAGCTGCAGCCCGGCTCCACATCTTCCTGGGCCCCCCTCGTTGCTATAGGACTTTGCCTGGTGATGGTGTGGTTCCTTGGGCCAGACTTGAGGTTTGAACAGGACAGCCCAACAGACAAGTTCCATGGTCAGCGCACACACACTTCCTTCACCGGGGAGACGCAGGGCCGTGGGAACCTGGCCACAGCTCAGCTTTCCTCACCTGAGAGCAGCTGTGGGCTCCGTTTGTGTTTCTTGGGCAGAGTCCGGAATGGATTATCCTGAATGGAAAGCAAAATTGAGACCTCGCGGATGTCCCGTATGTGACTCATGTGGATTTTGTGTGCAGTTAGTGTCGACTGGGTCTCTTCTTCCTTTTTGTTCCAATATGTGCCTTACTTACGGTGTCTATAGGTGACACGCCGCATCTGTTACTGACTTTTCCACTCCTGGTGTATCTTTTGTGTTCTGCCAGTGACTCAGGCCACTTGGTTTCATTTCTCTTCCTTGTATGTTTTGTTACTTCCCTATAGAAGATTTGAATATTTTATTTACTTATTTATTATCATTTCTTACTAGGGATTGAACCCAGGGGCATTCTACCTCCAAGCTACAACTCTAGCCCATTTTATTTTAATATTTTTGGTACTAAGGATTGAACCCAGGGGCATTCTATCCCTGAGGTACACCCCCAGCCCTATTTTATTTGGAATGAGTCTTGCTAAATTGCGGGGTGTGTGTGTGTGTGTGTGTGTGTGTGTGTGTGTGTGTGCGTGTGTGTGTGTGTGTGTGTAGTGTGTGTGTGTGTGTGTCACTAAGTTGCTGAGGCTGGCTTTGAACCTGCGATCCTCCTGTTTCAGCCTCCTGGGATTAGAAGCGTGTCCCACTCTGCCCGGCCAGTCTTCTCTCATCTCCTCCATCGCTCCTCCCTCTTTCCCCTCCCACTGCTCTGCAGGTCTTTCCACATTATTTAAAGTCTCTTATGTTTTCTGTTTTCTTTCTAGCCTCCGCATGTGAAAGAAAATGTACAGCCCTTAACTTTCTGAGACTGACTGATCTCCCTTAGTCTAATATTCTCTAGTTCTTCCATTTTCTTGTAAATGACATAGTTTTGTTCTTCTTTGTGTCTGAGTAAAATTCCATTGTGTGTATATACCACATTTTCTTTACCCATTCATTAATCTCTCATTTTATTGAAAAAAGTTAAGAAAACAGGTTCAGTATGCCATAATCCCATGGAATATTACAAATTTCTTTTGTCCTACAACCAAACAAGTACCATTGTGGAATAAAATGGGGGATTATGGGTGTGGTCATAACCATTATTCTATTTCATGGGCTAAGAGTTAAAGAAAATCTTTTAGTGATCAAGTTATGGTTAGTATTTCCATATTCTGTATATTTAGCTAATAGAAATTTTTAAATCATGTTTAAGGTTATTGTAAGCTTCAGAAATACACAGTCTCCCATTCTGTTTTCTCTTATACAGTCTTTCAGTAACAAATGGGCCTAGCCAGAGAGGAAAATGTGTATTTTTGGCCCGATCAAGAGAAGAAGTAGATGACTGTTCTAAGCCTTACAATTGTATCTGTGAAAAAAGAATCGATAGTATCATCTCTAACTGAGATGAAAAGAAAAGGTAAAAGTGGAATGTCGTCATTTTTGTATGTGTCCTATAATAATTTGTGGTTACTTATAAGAACATGTTCTTGACTACAGGACTTAATCCAGTATCAAAACAGAGCTGAGCTTTGAGAGGAAGAAAATGTTCTTTTGGATCATGAGTTAAGGGTTGGAGGCTGTTTCTTCTTGGGGAAGAGGAAGAAGAGTTCACCTTGGAGAGCAGTTGCCATTTTCTTTAAAAGCCCTGAGGAATTCTTCTGTTTCTCTCTCCTGAGCCACTCACAGGCTCAACTAAAGAACTCTGATATGTAGCCTGAGTCTTTTCCTTATTAGTAGGATAAATCATTTCAATGTCTTCTGGTTTGATGGCACAATTAAGAACTAGTGGATAGTTGTGTTTTGTGTGCATCTAGACACTCACCTTATTCTTTTAAACATTTCATTTTTCCATAAAATACAATTTTTAACTTACTATTTGGTAAGGATAGCTACAAGGATGGTACAAGGAAATTCCATGTAACTTTACCCAAATCACCAGTCGTGGTTGTTTATATTTTGCTCTGTTTACTTTATGATTCTCTCCTGCTCTCCTGATCTATTTGATAGTAAGTAGAAACCATCTTGTCCTGTTCTTCCAATAGTTTCTAAAGACAATGATTTTGTATTACATAACCACGCTGCAACAATTAAAATTAGAAAATGTAAGCCACTTGAGGTAGCACACACCTGTAACCCCAGTACCTGGGAGGATGAGACAGGGGGATTGCAGTTTTGAGAACAACCTCAGCATGTAAATGAGGCCCTCAGCAACTTAACAAGGCCTTCAGCAGCTTAGTGAGACTCTGTTTCAAATTTTAAAACAAATAGGGGTGAGGATATAGCTCAGAGGTAGAATACTCTTAGGTTCAATCCCTGGAACCTCCCCACCCCCTCAAAAAATCAAGACATTTAGTATTGGTACTGTGATCTAATCTATAGTCCATGTTCCTATTTTGTCAATTGTCCCAATAATGTCATTGATAGATATTTTCCCTCCATGTCCAGGATCGTGGAATGCATTTGGTTGTGATACCCTTAATTCCTCCTGTTTCAGAGTTTTATGCACAATATACTCTTTGTATCTGGCTTTCTTTGCTCAGCATGTTTTGAAATAAATTCATACTTTTCCATGTACCAGTTGTTCATTTGTGTTGTTACAAGGTAGTATTCTGGTCTACTGCTAATACGGCAGTTTTTTTTCATTCCCCTGCGTCCTTCTTATGTGTTTCTGATTTGGGGCTATTATGAATAAAGTTGCCATGGACATTTGCGTGCCATGCAAATTTGCATGTTTTTATTTGTTTGTGGTGAGTGGGTAGGCCTCTGATTACTGGGTCCTGTGTGCGATGGTTTGAATAAGGAATCCCTCCCCCTCCCCAAGCTCTGCATTGAAAGCACAGTCCCCAGTGTGACCATGTGCAGAGGTGGGGCTTTTAAGAAATTCTTGGAGCTGCGCTTGGAGCTGCTTGTAATCCCAGTACTTGGGAGGTTGAGGCAGGAGAATCACAGGTTCATGGCCAACCTCAGCTACTTAGTGAGGCCCTATTTCAAAATAAAGAATAAATATTTCTTTTAGTCTGTCTTACTTCCTAATTTTCTTACTGATAACTTTCAAGAAGCAGTTTTAAAATTATTGTTTCTCTCTCCTGAGCTACCCACAGGCTAAACTAAAGAATAAGAGGTCTGAGTCTTTTCCTTATCAGTAGGATAAATCATTTCAATGTCTTCTGGTTTGATGGCACAATTAAGAACTAGAATTTAGTTGTGTTTTATTTGCATCTAGAAGCTTACTTTATTTTAAAAAAAATTTTCATTTTGCCATAAAATATAATTTCAACCTTACTATTCAGTAAGAATAACTACAAGGATGGTACAAGGAACTTCCATATAACCTTGACCCAAATCACCAGTATAGGTCAATTTCTGGACTCTGTATATTGGGATGTATTCTGGGATGTAGCTCAGAGGTAGAATGCCCCTCGGTTCAATAACCCAGTACCCCCCCCCCCAAAAAAAAAGAAAGAAAGAAAGCATTTATTGGATCATGAGGGATGTAGCTTCCTCAGTGGACTGATACATTTGATGGATTAATAATTAGAGTGGACTAATGCATAGCAAATGCTAGAAGAAGTGGTCATGGAGCATGGCCTTGAGGACCACCTCTGTCTCTGACACCTTTTTCTCTCCCTCTCCCTGCTCAGCAGGTGCTGTGAGTGGAGCCGCTCTCCCCTTTCATAATCTGTAGTGAGATCTGCTGCCTCGCCTCAGGGCGAAAGCATTGGAGCTGGCCAACCTTGGACTGTACCTCGAGACCATGAGACAAAGCGGCCCCTCCCCCCTCTAACTTGTTCTTCTCAGGGATTTCTGTGGTTGCAGCAATGAGAAGCTGGCCAACACATATGGCAAGTGCATATTTAACTTCATAAGGAGCTTCTAGTCTGTTTTCCAGTGTGATTGTATCATTTCACTTTCCCCAGTAGCAACATATGAGAGTTCTAGCTGCTCCTCCTCATTGCCAACACTTGACATCGTCAGTCTTGTAAATTTTAGTCATTATGGGAGTGTAGAGCGGCACCTCATTGGAATTTTCAATTTGCATTTCCCTAATGACTAATAATATTGAACATCTTTTTATGTGTTTTATTAGTCATTTGTATATTTTCTCTTGTAAAGTGTCTGTTTATCTTTTGCTCACTTTCCTTTTCAATTGGATTTGTCAGTCTTTGAGCTGTGGAGTTATTTATATAATTTATCCAAATTCTCCAAACAAATCCTTTCTTCGATGTATTTTCTAAGAATATTTCTTAAGCCGGGCGTGGTGGCGCACGCTTGTAATCCCAGCATTCGGGAGGCTGAGACCGGAGGATCTGGGTTCGCGGCCAGCCTCAGCTACCTAGTGAGGCACTCCGCAACTTAGTGAGACCCTGTTTCAAAACAAAGAATAAAAAATAGGGCTGAGGGTATAGCTCGGAGGTAGAATGCCCCTGAGTTCAATCCCCAGTACCGCAAAAAAAAAAAAAAAAAAAAAAAAAAAAAAGAATATTTCTTCTAGTCTATGTCTTACCTCCTAATTTTCTTATCGATAACTTTCAAGAAGCAGTTTTAAAATTATTCTGTTTCTCTCTCCTGAGCTACACACAGGCTCAACTAAAGATCTCTTATAAAGAGCCTGAGTCTTTTCCTTATCAGTAGGATAAATCATTTCAATGTCTTCTGGTTTGATGGCACAATTAAGAACTAGCATATAGTTGTGTTTCATTTGCATCTAGAAGCTTATTTTATTCTTTTAAAAATTTTCATTTTGCCATATAATATAATTTCAAACTTACTATTCAGTAAGAATAGCTACAAGGATGGTACAAGGAACTTCCATATAACCTTTACCCAAATCATCAGTATAGGTCAACTTCAGTAACCTGTGTTTCCATTCCTGCAGTAGCACCATCATGTTTTCTTACTATACCTTTATAGGAACCTTTAAAATCAAATACACTAATACTCCACATTTATTATATTGAAAGAGTATATGGGCTACTACAGGTTCATGGAGTTTCTAAAAAAAAAAACAAAAAAAAAAACAAAAGACTCATGGGATTTTGAGTGGATTGCCTTGAATCTATAAATTATTTGGGAGAACCGATATTTTAACAATATTAAATGTTGGAATTCATGACCATGATTTAATATCTTCAGTTAGTTAGGTCTCATTTTCTCTCATCAATGTGCTACAGTTGGAGATATAGGTCTTAGACATATTTTGTTAAATTTATGTTTTTTTATGCTACCTTGAATGACATTTAACTTTATTTTAAATTACTTGTTAATCTATAGAAATAATAATTATTTTTGTAAATTTGCTTCATTTCCTATCACCTACTAAATTTCCTTATTACTTCCAATATTTTTTGTATGTGTGCACATATATGCATGTGTGTGTGTATTACTTAGTATTTTTCTCTTCTATGTTCACAATCCTGTCCTCTAAGAATAGAGGAAGGTTTGGTTTTTCCTTTTTCTCTTTTTTCTCTTGTTTTATTGTACTCGTGAGAACCCCCAGTGCAATGTGAAAGAGAACTGATGATGGACAGATTCCTTGGCTGATTCTCCAAATGGCAGAGAAGCATGTAGCCTTTTACTAATATGCATGAGGTCAGTTGCTGAGGTTGTCCTTCAAGCTGTGATCATCCTGTCTCAGCCCTCCAACCCCCAAGTACTAGGATTACAGGCATGTACCACCAGGACTGATATATATAGTTTTTAAACATTTTCCTTTCTGTCTGAATTGTCAACTTAGATTGTCAAATTAGGCAATACTGGCCAAGTGTGTGTCCAAGGCCCCCTTGCCCATAATTGCTGTCAGTTTCAAGGAGTTCCTCATCACACAGAAGACAAGACTGATACTGAATTAGAAACTCAAGCAGATTGTTTGGCAAATGGGAATCGACGTATAGGAAAAGTAGAATGTGGATCTCGGAATGATTGTGCATGTCAGCCATTTATTCCTAGGTAACATGAGAAGCCGTGGTTGTGTATGTGTGTGTGTGCACATGTGCGCACAGATGCGTCCACTAAGCAACTTGTTCCCATGTTTCAATTAAAAGATTTTCTTCAACTCATCTTTATTATTTCTTTTGATCAGGCAGTTTCCGCATCATGCCGCTGGCATTTCCAATAATTTCATGCTTCTATAATTGCATTTTGACCTACATAATATTTGTTTTTGTTTGAAATTTTCATAATAATACATTTAATTTATACTTCAATTTCTTTCATCTGGTTTATCCTCCCAAGGTAGCTGGGAGGATAAACCACAAAATCACAAATGGGTTATGTAGAGGTCACCCTATTCCAGGTGCTGCGCTAGGTACGGGGATGCTGAGAAGATGCTTCAGGACAGACATTATACCCCAATGTCTCTCATAGTGCATTTGAGTTCCCAAAGGCCATGAAATGAGTGTTTCCCTGAGTCATTTAAAAGTGAGAGTTCCTCTCTCTCTCTCTCTCTCTCTGTCTCTCTCTTAATGTACTGGGGCTAGAACTGGGGGAATTCTACCTCGAGGTATACCCCCAGTCTTATTTTTTTATTCTTTATTTTGAAACAGGGTCTCACTAAGTTGTGGAGGGCCTCACTAAGTAGCTGAGGCTGGCCTCAAACCCACGATCTTCTTGTCTCACCCTCCCAAGTCCTGGGATTGCAAGCATGCCACTTCCAATTCATGAATCCTAGTGTCCTAGTGTCAAGCTCTTTGGACACTAATATTGTTAGCCTCTTAAGAGAACCAAGAGTGTTTTTGGAATTTAGCTGATTTGATTTCATGTTTTTTTGGGTTTTTTTTGTGGTACAGAGGATTGAACTCAGAGGTATTCTACCTTTGAGCTACACCCTCAGTCCAATTTTATTTCTTATTTGAAAACAAGGTCTCACTAGGTTGATGCAAATCTCACTGTTGCTGAGGCTGTCCTCGAACCTGCGATCCTCCTATCTCAGCCTCGCAAGCATTTTGCTGTTTGGTTTAGAAAGATTACCACAAACCCAGTAAGATTATATATATATATCCGGGCATGAGATGCACGCTTGTAATCCCAGTACTTTGGAGGCTGAGACAGGAGAATCACAGGTTCTTGGCCAGCTTCAGCTACTTAGTGAGGCCCTCTGCAATGTAGTGAGACCCTGTTTCAAAAATAGAAGAATAAAAAATATGTATAAATACACATATATACATACATACTATGAAAACTATGAAGGACAAGGAGTCTTAGAAAAGAATAAAAATTACAGGAATAACAAAAAATGAGGTTTGAGAACTATCATTACAATTTAGGATTGGTTTAAGTATAAGAATAGCAATAGGTATTGTCACAATTTTACTTGCTATACTTGTAACTTAAAATGCATGAGGCTAGCAAAACTAGA
This sequence comes from Graphiurus murinus, assembly GCA_004027655.1. NCBI lineage: Eukaryota > Metazoa > Chordata > Mammalia > Rodentia > Gliridae > Graphiurus > Graphiurus murinus. The sequence goes on along the minus strand of PVLC010008294.1, from coordinate 41,866 downwards.
TCTTGACTGTGGTTTAAATTTTGTAGGAACCGGGTGTGGTGGTGCACACTTCTAATCCCAGTACGTGGGAGGCTGAGACAGGTTTGAGGTTCGAGGACAGCCTCAGTAAGTAGTGAGATTGTTGTCAACCTAGCAAGACCCTGTATCAAAATGAAATCGGGGCTGGAGGTGTCACTTGGAAGTAGAATGCCCCTCGGTTCAATCCCTAGTACCAAAATAAATGAATAAATAAATGCATTTTGTAGGAAATTTATTTTGAATAATGTTGACAATGCTCAAATGTTTGGATGTTTCAAATTATTTTTACTAGTGCATTAGTTATTTTTGTGTGTAACACATTATCCCCAAATTTGTCACACCTTTTTGTGGGTCAGATACCCGGGCCTGGCTGAGCGGGGTGTGGGATGTGGGCAAGGGTTACAGCTGACCGCAAGCTCCGCTAGGGGGCACCCGCGTCCTCAGTCCTCTCTGGCTGTGGACCAGCGACATCAATTCCTGCCACCGCCACCGGGACCGCTCCATTGAGTTATTCACATCGTGGGAGTTGATTTCATGGGAGGGGGAAGAGAGAGACAGAGACAGAGAAGAGGAGAATTACCAGAGTCACACAATGGCATGAGTCCCCAAAGCTGCGACGATGATTAAGGACCATTTTATAGGTTGTCAACCGCAATTATATATTGTACGCTTAAAAAAAAAAGATGATTCAGATTACATGTTTATTTATGTTACATATATTTATTTTGATTTAGAACATATTATCCTTTTGCAAAAGTCTTTGGTCAAGTTTGTAATGATAAGTTCGCGTTTCTGTATCCTCATTAGAATCCTCAGGTCATGCATGGAGACCTGGTCTCTGACTTCAGTACTGAGTAGCGTGTTCACCGGAAGGTGCTCCGGAAATGCAGATTGAGTAGGCGAATTAATGAGTATCTTATGAAACAGTGCGTACACTGTATTTTATGTGGATTCCGAGAACTTTCTGAATTTCGAACAAGAAGAACGCTTTCTGTAAACGTGCAAGGCAGGTAGGTCCTCTTTGCTGTCACCTTAGGTCCCATTTCCAAAAGATCTTTTTCAGTTTTGACTGCAATTTCACACGGTGGCCACCAGATGGCATCACCACCCAAATCAGCTCTACAATCAAGGAGCTTAAATTCACATAGAAGTCTTGCTGGGCAGAATAAATTAACACGTTCTCACAAACTGCTACTGGGAATAGTAGTGAACCATTTACTGCACATTGATTTGGCAAAATATATTGGTAGCCTCGTCCTCCTGCCCTCTCTCCACTCTCCTGTCCCCCCCTGCTTAGGAAATAGAAAACCACAGAGAAAGTTCTTCTCACTCCGACAAAAGAAAAATGCAGACAATCTACAAAATCTTAACTGTGCGCATCGCATGCTGAGGTCACAAGGCAGCCGGTGAACTGAGTCCCGAGCGGGACCTCGGCCTTGGAGGAGAGACGGGGTTCACAAGCTGTCCAAGAACACAGGAGGAAACGGTGGCTGCCACAAAAATAAGACTTAAGTGTGAGCACAGCAAGCTTTCAAAGACCTAGAGGCTCAGTGTGGGCTTTCGGGGCCACTGAGGGTCCTGGTGTAAGGTGTGCGCATGCTCGCTCGGGGGTCTCCTCAACAGACCTCCAGGGGGATCAGGAGACAGGACAGGGCAGGTTAGAGCAAGTCCCTGAGTGTGGCAGAGGCAGCCAGCCGAGACTGTCCCAGATCCTTCAAGCAAAAGCTTTAAGATGCCAAGGGACCACAAGTGACTTGTGAAATGTCAGATTATACACTAACAAATAGATGATGCGGAGAAATAGATAAGTTGGTAGAAATGACCTCTGAAGACTGAATCATTAATACATAGAAAATCTGACTGCCCTAACAGTGAGAAAGAAGACAGAATCAGTACGAGCTCTTCCCTAAAGGGAAAGTACATGACCCAATGGCTTCACCTAAGTCCTACGAAACATTTAAAGAAGGACTAATAACAGTACTTCTCAAACTCTTCCGGAAAATCCAAGAGGGGAGAACTCTTCTGAACATATTTGGTAAGGCCAGAGTTACCCAGATACCAAAGCCAGGAGAACACACTGAAAAAAAATTACAACAAATATTCCTGGCGAGCAAACACATAAAATCCTTCAAAAATACTAGAAAACCAAATTCAAGAGTACATTAAAGTTATCATGCAACATTAGGTGGGATGAGATGTCAGGATGGCCCCAAATGCCCAAATCAGTGAATGTGATAGACCACATTAGCAGATGGGGCAAGAATCGTCTCAACAGACGCAGGAAGAAACATTTGACAAAATTCAGCATACTGTCACTATAAAATCTCAATGATTTGGGTGTAGGAAGCATGTACTTCAGCACAGCAAAGACCCGTAGCCAACAGCATACAGAATGATGCAAAGGTGAGAGCTGTTCTTCTAAGACCAGGGAGAGCTCCAGGGAACCGCCTCCTGCCCAATCTAGACACAGAATTCAGAGGGGGGAGGGCGGGGGCAGGGGAGGGCCGGGGTGAAACAGACCCCATAGTGTTATGTGCACATAGGAATCTCACTATGACGTATGACGTACCAATAAATTCTTTTTTTTTTTTTTTTCGGTACTGGGGATTGAACTCAGGGGCATTCAACCTCTGAGCTATACCCCCAGCCCTATTTTTTATTCTTTATTTTGAAACCGAGTCTCACTAAGTTTCGGAGTGCCTCACTAGGTAGCTGAGGCTGGCCGCGAACCTGGATCCTCCGGTCTCAGCCTCCCGAATGCTGGGATTACAAGCGTGCGCCACCACGCCCGGCTCCCAATAAATTCTTTTAAAAAACAAAACAAAACCAAAAAATGCTGAGGAAGGAGCAAAAGGCATGGTGGTGCACACTTGTAATTCCAGTCCTGGGGAGGCTGAGACAGGAGGATGGCAGCTTAGAGGCGAACCCCAGCATCTTAGTGAGACTCTGTTTCAAAATTTAAAAAAAAGTGAAATTGAGATGGGAGTGTAGCTTAAACATAGAATTTCTTTGGGTTCAATCCTAAGTATAAAAAAAAAAGAGAGAAGAAGAAGGAGGAGGAGGGAGAAGGAGAGGAGGAGAAGGGGTAGGGGAGGAGGAAGAAGAAGATGGAGAAGGAGGAGGAAAAAGGAAGAAGGAGGAAGGGGAAGGAAGGTGGAAGGCTAGGGTAAGAGGAGGAGCTAGTGGCAGCAGCTGTAGCAAGCCTATTGCTCCAGGAGCCAGAGTTTGACCACCTTTGGGGAAGGGAGTAGAACAAAAGCTTTCTTCAGGCTTGGGAGGGGAGGATGAACCTCTCTTTTGCTTGGTCTTAGAGATAATAAAAAATAGTGATGTGAAGAGGACTGGGGGAAGCTTCTCTCTGCAGCTGAGAAAAGGCAGGAAACCGCTGTGGCCCCACCACACCGAGCACTGGTCACCACTGACCAGGAGGGTCAGGAAGCCCCGCCTCACGGTCCTCCACAAAAACACCTGCCACGGAGAGAAGAGAAGGTGAAAAAGGTGTTGAGGCCCGAGAGAGGGGAAAGAAACCTGCAGGGCCAGGGATCTGCCACTGCTACAAGGGAGACATCTTCTGCGCCTCCTGAAGAGCAGTTCTTCCTGCCCAAGCCCCCACAGATCCCAGGGGAGCCCAGCCGCTGGGAGGAGCGGCCGGTGCTGAGACAGCTGCTCTCCCAGCCCCAGGCCAACAGGGCCTGGCTGTGACTGAGGACAGACCAGGAGAAGCCGGGGTTTCCTGCTTCTCCCAACACTGGCATGGTTCCTGTAGCCAAACACTGAAGTGCGCCATTGGGGGCGGGGGGTTTAGAGAGAGAAGCCCTTTGGGTGCAGCATGCAGGGCCTGCTGAGGTCAGAGGGCAGAAGAATACTAGGACAGACCCTCCAGCTGCCCGGGCCTGAGCTCGGTGCCAGGTGGCGGCCGTGCAGCCCTGGAAGATATTCTTTCTCTTCCTTCCTTCCTTCCTTCCTTCCTTCCTTCCTTCCTTCCTTCCTTCCTTCCTTCCTTCCTTCCTTCCTTTTCTTTCTCTCTCTCTCTCTTTCTCTTTCTAAGATTTTTTTTATTATTTCCTGTCCTTTAATTTTTTTTATTGGTGCTTTGCATTCACACATTATAATGAAGTTCAGAGTGATAGAGACACACATGTCTATATAGAAGCTAGGGAGACTGGGATGCAGAAGGGACTCCAGACACAGGAGGAGAAACCCCAGTGGAGAGGGGCGGCTGGCGGGGAGGGAGACTTGTTGATGGAAGGTTTTGAACTCTGCGGTAGAAGTTGAAGTCTGCAGTGGTGACCACAGGAACAATGAGACAGGATTTTTAAAAGTTTATTAATAAGTTTATTTTTTATTAGTAGGTGACTTTTTAAGATCTAACTTAAACTTAGGCAGCATTCTCTCTGTGTCTGATTCTGGAAGAGACTGTAGAACTTGTGTCACTTCTCCTCATGTATTTGGTAGGATTTACCACTGAAGCCTTGAACTTTTTGTTTGGGAAGACTACTAATTATCTATTAAATTTGGTTAATAATCTAAAAAGTGTGGGCCTCTTCAGATTATTTATCTTTTTGAAGAAATTTATAACTAAGTTATCAAGTTTGTGAGCATAGAGCTGTTTATAGTATTCCTGTATTATATGTTATTATCTAGGAGGCGTGTTATGATGTCTTCTCTTTCAGTTCTGACATTAGTCATCTGTATCTTCTTTACTAGACTGGATAGAGTATTATAAATTTTAATGCCATTTTCTAAGAACCAGATTTTGGTTTCATCGACTTTCTCTTTTGCTTTCCACATTAACTTTCATTGATTTCTGCTCAAAATTTTATTTTTTTCTTCCATTTGCTTTAGTCTTAACTTGTTCTTCTTTCTCTAGTTTCCAATGATGGAAGCCTAGCTTTCTGATGCTCTGTTTCTCTAATATATGCAGTTAATGCCAGAATTTCCTTGTTATGCATTGCTTTTGCAGTTCTTCATGAATTTTGATGTTTATTTTTTGCGGTACTGGGGATTGAATTCAGGGGCATTCTACCTCCAAGGTATACCCCCAGCCCTATTTTTTATTCTTTATTTTGAAACAGGGTCTCACTAAGTTGTGGAGGGCCTCACTAAGTAGCTGAGGCTGACCGGATCCTCTGGTCTCAGCCTCCTAAATGCTGGGATTACAAGCGTGCGCCACCATGCCCGGCTTTACTTTCATTATTTAAAAATAAGTTTTAATTTCTCTTTGGACTTCACTGATGGACTTGACTGGAAATGGTATTATTTAAATCTCCAAATATTTGTGGATATTTTAACTACCTTTCATTACTGTTTCTATATTAATTCCAATACAGTCTGAGAAATTATTTTCCAAGATTTCTATCCTTTCAGACGTCTTGAGGTGTGTATTTGGGAACAAAATGTGGTCTATCACAGTGATTTATTTATTTTTGCAGTACTGGAGATTGAACTCAGGGGTATTCTACCTCCGAGCTACACCCCCAGCCCTATTTTTTATTCTTTACTTTGAAACAGGGTCTCACTAAACTGCGGAGAGTGTCACTAGGCTGGCCGCAAACCCGGATCCTCCGTTCTCAGCCTCCCAAGTACTGGGATTACAAGTGTTCTCCACCATGCCTGGCTCAGAATTCTTTAAAAAGATTTTGTTTAAATTAAGTGATTTATTTAGACATTAACCAGAGGGCTTTGACTGATCACAGAATGCTTTTTTCTATGATGATATGTTGCCATTTTTTTCCTAGCTCCTAAGTTATGCCATCCCCACTCTGTTCTTCCAAACATCTGCACCCCACGTTCTGATATGCTGGGATAGAGAGCCCAGTGCGGTGTGTCTTCGCTCATTTTCTGCTGCTGTAACAGAATTCCCAAGACTGGAAGTTTTATAAAGAAAAGAGGTTTGCCTGGCCTGGCTCTAGAGACTGGAAAGTTTAAGACCAGGTGGCCACACCTGGTGAGGATCTTGTACTGCTTTGACTCATGACAGAAAGTAAAACCAGGAGTAGATGGAAGAGACAGAAGCTTTGGACCAACCTGTTCTTAGTAACTAATCCAGTTCTGTAAGAGAGAGGAAGGACTCAAGAGAAAGATACGAATCCGTCCACGAGGGCTCTGCCGCCATGACCCAAACCCCTGCCCCCGGTCCCCACATCCCAGCGCTGCTGGAGCCCTGGTCCAAACCACAACGTGAGTTTTGAGGGGAACAAGCTGTATTCAAACCACAGCAGTGTGTCAGGATTTCTGGATTGCAGTTCTTGGTGCTTTGGCTACTTAAATTTACAAGAGGAAAACCAAAGGGAAAAAAAAATCCAAATAAAAGAAATAAAATAGGGATGGGGTATGAATCAGGTAGGACGGCCCTGGGTTCAATTCCCAGTATCACCGAAAAAAAAACAAAAAACAGACAAAAAAAAAAAAAAAAAAAAAAAAAAAAAAAAAAAAAAAAAAACCCGAACAAACTGCAAGTCACCTTAATAGCTGGGCCTTGAGCAAGGGCTCGGTCCGCTGGAGTCCTGCAAGGCAGATGATTTCAAAGGAGGGAACGCGTGGCATTTCCCACTTTGCATTATTATATTCTGGAAATTTGGGGTGCTTTGGGTTTTGCTTTCACATTAATTATCAAGGAAAATTTCTTAGAAACACAAGATGGCTGGATGGAATGTGATTCCTCAATGTTAGCTGAAAAAGACAATGCCTCAGCTTGCCTCAGAGATACTCATTAACCTTTTACAAACATCAGGAAATGGACTTTGCAAGCTTAGCTACTAAACCAAAGAAACTTAGGTCTACTATTTTATCTGTGAGTAAAGAAAGCTTTAAGACAGATAGTTTGTCTCTCTCTGAAACACCTCCTCCTTGTCTCCACCACACAGTAACTAACTCTAGCTGCCTGAGAATGAGATAAGAACACTGCTTACAGGAGCTAAAATAAATAATGAAGATTTAAACTATGAATAGAGACTCCTTTTCGTCGTTAACCTTTAACACTGTTTTGTACTAAAAGAATTTTTATATACGTCTTGTATTCTGTAACCTTTGCTGTTTTCTTAATCCCATCAAATACCATGGGAAATGGCTTTTCTAGTTAAAGATGTACCTACTCAACTTTTAGGAAAAACAATTCCTGTTCTGTATGCCTCATTGTAAAAGATAGTATAAGAAACGGCTACTTTTTGGAATAAACAGATGCGCTTCCACACCGCGGGCGGTGTGAGTGTATTCTCGAGACCTCATCTCAGTCCACACCTAACGAGGGACCCCGACCCGCTGCCGCGAGGGCTGGCTCCCAGCAACAAACACTTCAGTGAGAGATTTTTATATATTTTGGCAGAGTCTGGCTCACAGTAACAGTTGTAAAAATGAGTTTTTTCCCCCTCGGTCTCTTTCTCCTTTCTGAGACACTGGGGATTGAACCCAGGGCTTTGTGGATGCTAGGTAAAGTGTTCTACCACTGAGTTAGATCCCTAGCCTTAATGACTGTTTTGTTGTTGTTGTTTTGGTCTTTAGCATATGTGAAAATGTGAGTCTTTGCTGATATTTTGTAGTGGTAGATTTTTGAAGTAAGAGTCATGGACAAAACACAAGTACAAAAATAATTCTCCTTATCGAATCCTAAAAAATCAGATGTGCATATTTTCACACACAAATGGTAAAGTATAAATGTGCTAGAGGGCATTTGGTAATATATCTCAGAGTTATAATTTCATGTTTAAAATGTTTCTCTATGAAAATACTAAAAATACAGGCCAAGTATTTTTTTTTTTTTAAACTAGCAAAATCTCTAGAAACAAACTAAATGTCCACCGGTAGTAGATTGACTAAGTAAATCACTGTACATCTATGTAGGCAATAATTACATAAAGCTTTAAAAATCATGTTTTAGAGGAATCATTTTAAATGAGGAAATGCTTATTCTTTATTAGAAAATAATAGATTGTCTACGGCCATACCATTCTGAACATGCCCCATCCCGTTGATCTCAGAAACTAAGCAAGGTAGGGTCTGGTTAGTACTTGGAGGGTAGAAAATCAGTGATCAATCCAGGTGCGTTGGTGCAGGCCTGTAATCTCAGTATCTGTGAGGCTGAGACAGGAGGATTGCAGGTTCAAGGCCAACCTCAGCAACCCAGTGAGATCCTTAGCAACTTAGTGGGATCCTGTTTCAAAAAATAAAATAAAAAGGGCCGAGGTTGTAGCATGGAGTGTAAAATAAATGCCTCTGGTTCAATCCCCAGTATCAAAAAAAAAAAAAAAAAAGATAAAAAACATTGTGTATGGAATGATACCAGCAACATACAAGTTAAACATTACAAGAATATACATCAAATTTATTTATTATCAGGGACATTCTACCTCTGAGCTATGCCCCCAGCCCCATTTTTTAGTCTCTATTTTGAAATCGGGTCTCACTAAGTTGTGGAGGGCCTCACTAGGTAGTTGAGGCTGGCCGAGAACCTGGATCCTCCAGTCTCAGCCTCCCAAATGCTCGGATTACAAGCGTGCGCCACCACACCCGGCTTACATCAGAATTTTTGTTGTGAAAATATGGATGCATTAAGCTAATTCCTAAGATATATTCACCTGCAATAAACATAAATCAGAATAGAAATAACCTTTCCTCCCCAGATAGTAACACAAGAGAAAGTTCCTAACAGAGAGACTCTTGTTTAAATTAAAAGCTGAGGAATTTAGACAAGCCATTTCTTGTATATATGCATATTTACGCATACGTATTTTATTCTTTTTTACTTATGACTTCTTTAAAGTATGTTAGTTTTAGTTAAAGATATGTCTGGTTATTGATTTTGAAAGTTCTGACCATTTTGCAAAAAGTTCCAAGTGGCTGTTTAATTTAAATGTAAGAAGACTCAGCTCACAACCGTTTTTCCACCCAACATCAGCGCCCATTGTAGTTTCCTCTTATCACTTTGGTTAAGAGGAGGGGCAGAAAACGTTGAGTTGGAGCATTGTTCAGGGGCGATTCATTTCTGCCTTTTGTCTTACAGCCTCCAAAGTGCAGGAACAGAACAATTTATTCCTCATTTCCAAATCATTTTCCTCCATCGGCGTCACTGTATGGCACAGACACAGGTAAGGTCTGCTTTTATTCCTTTGGATCTTTCTTCAGTTATAAATGGCATGGCATTTTGTTAGGAAGACTTTTTTTTTTTTATTGAATTAGAACTTCATTAGCTCTGAACGATGTGAAAATTGTAGATCAGCATTCATGCCAAGTTATTTTCTCTTCCTCAATATGCTATGATTTTTGTTTGTTTTTGGTAGCAGGGACTGAACATAGGGGCAGTCTACCTCCAGGCTACACCCCCAGTCCTATTTTATTTGGTAACAGGGTCTCACTAAGTTGCTGAGGCTGGCCTGGAACCTGTGATCCTCCTGTCTTGGTCTCCCAAGTGCTGGGTCAATATGCCATGATTTTTGCTTTGTGTTCTCAGAATAAAGAAGAGGGATTTGGGAAGTTGATTACTTTTTAGTTGGTTCTTATAATTTACATATTATAAATCTTGAAGGATTCTAGAAATAGAAAAGATCTTTTTCTTAGGGAAAACATGAATAAGTTTAGAAAATTTTGTAAACTAGAAAAATTTGAGTTACACGTGCAATTTGTTTTTCATATTTCCATTTTCTTGGGATATAATCTTAGCATACTGAATAATGACAGAAGCAAGGTAAATTTAAAATCTTTACTATTTAATAATTTCTTTCTGTATTGATGTCCATTACTAGGTTGAATTTTTTATTCATATTAACTAGTGACTGCCTATTGACAAATTTTATTTTCATAGAGACTTTTCTGGCAACATCATACACTAGGAAGTTATTTATAAAATTTTCATGTACATGAAATCATTGGGGATTAAAAATACAGGTGTTTGGGCTCCATCTCAAGAGATTTTTATTTTACCCCATCTTGTATAGGGCACTGGAATTTGAAATGTGAATTTATCTGCAGTATTAACCCTCAAATAATTTTTTTGCAGATTTTGTCTGGTATGCACGTTGGCGAAACACTGGTAGAGTCATGTGTAACTAAACAGAATGCAAGAATATTTTTATACTTATATGTGTACCAGAATATGTGTAAGTTTTTAAAAAACAGCTCTTTATATTTTTCAGGACATTTGAATTTTGTTACTTGAAATGATAGTTTAAGAGTGTTTCCATGATTTGAGGTAGTAACAATTTTGGCCAACATTAGTATATTAATACCTTTTTTTTATTGAAATTGGCTGGGACAATTAGACAATAATAACCTAGTGGTAATTTAAATTTTTCCCCCTATTTTCTGATAGACACGGCGGCAATCATTAGAAGTATAAATGACTTAAACAAACATATTGAAAGGTTTTTCACTTTTACATAAATCGGGCTCAGTCTACACTCCATAGGCAGGTCATGGAGACCAAAGACACGGTCACACAGACTCACAGAGACCCGCGTATACATGTGTATGTCTCAGCATCAAATCCTGCTATCTTCCTGTGGATGACATGTTCATTTTTTTCTTCAGATAGCAATCATCCCACGGCAAGGGGATGCAAAACATCCTTCTCTTCTTACTCTAACGATGAATGGTCAGGAGGTGACTTATGCATCTCTGATGAACGGTCAGCAGGAGACTTACTCATCCCTGAGCTTCCTTCAGGCTCCTTCAGAGTCTCAGAATAGACGCAGGCGTGATGCTCCTCAAAGGTCTAAAAGAGTGGATGACAAAGGTATATGTTTTAAGTATCTAAATTCACCTGGTTCTTATGAATTGCCAAGCATTTGACTTTTGAAAAAAAAAAAAAAAAAAGAGAGATCCTTATCTGCACCTCTGGTTGTCAGCTGGTAATAGGAACCAAATGAAGTAAGGTACTGTAATGGAAGTCTTTTTAAAATAATTGAGAAAATGGAGAAATAAATTAATCTATGTATGTATGTATGTATGTATGTATGTATCTATCTATCTATCTACCTCTATTTTTGTGGTACCAAGGATTGAACCCAGAGGCATTCTACCTCCAAGCTACATCCCCAGCCATATTATTTTTATTTCTTATTTGGAAACAAGGTCTTGCTGAGTTGAGGCAAGACTCTGTACTTGCTGAGGCTGTCCTCAAATCTTGATCCTCTTGTCTCAGCCTCCCAAGTACAGGGATTACAGGTGTGCGTCCACCATGCTGGCTCACATACATTATTTTAAATGGAGGAAACTAAGAGTATGCTCATTCAGATTGATCCAGGAAGAATATGTGTGGCTCTTGAAAAGCAAAGGACAAAGTAGAACCTGAGAAAATGCTGAATTTGCTAGAGAAATAATAGTTTTAGAGAAATGAAAAGTATGTGTTAAAAAACTTTTTTGTTCAGAAGATATTTTGTTCAAAAGATATTTTAGGTATCCTAAATACTTACCAAACCTTAAAGCAGCCAAAATGTTAGACTCAGATAGAGTAGCCTAGTTTTTCTGTTCTCCACATCTTTCTCCCTTTAAGAAATTCTCACAATTAAACTCTAAATTGAGAACTCTTTTTTTTTTTTTTTTTGCGGTACTGGGGATTGAACTCAGGGGCATTCTACCTCCGAGCTACACCCCCAGCCCTATTTTTTATTCTTTATTTTGAAACCAGATCTCACTAAGTTGTGGAGTACCTCACTAAGTAGCTGAGGCTGGCCGCGAACCGGATCCTCCAGTCTCAGCCTCCCGAATGCTGGGATTAAAAGCGTGTGCCACCACCCCGGCTTAAATTGAAAACTCTTACCTGTTCATTTAGTGCTAATCTGAGATACAACTTTCAGACACCACAGACTTCAAAAGCACAAGGATAAATGCAGTATTGTCTAGAGAAAAGCAGAATGAATGAAGGAAAAGAGAACATCGATTTTTAGAAACTTCGTAAAAGATGGGCCTGTGTTACATTTGCAGTTTCGATGTACCCCTTTAGTGGTTACCTTCTCTAAAGTAATGTCTGAATCTTTCCTTCTTCATGATGGCTTGATCACAAGGACCAGGAGTACCTATGTCAATTTGGATTGTGTTTGTTGCTTTCTTAAAGGTTGTACTTTTTTTTTTTTCTTTTTTTGTGGTACTGGGGATTGAACTCAGGGGCATTCTACCTCCAAGCGACACCGCCAGTCCATATTTTATATTATTTTTTTGTGGTACTGGGGATTGAACCCAGGGGCATTCTACCTCCCAGCTACACCCTCCCAGTACTTGGGAGGCTGAGACTGGAGGATCCAGGTTCGAGGCTAGCCCTATTTTCTTTGACACAGGGTCTTGCTAGGTTGATGAGTTTCACTACTTGCTGAGGCAGGCCATGAACCTGTGATCCTCCTCTCTCAGCCTCCCAAGTACTGGGATTACAGGAGTGCATTCCCATGCCCGGCAGGATGTACTTTTGAAATCCTAGAGAATACTTTCCCATCTGTAGAATTTCTACCATGGGTGTATGTCAGCCAGAAATCTAAAACTTTAAAGCCGTGATTCCAAGATCACAGATCTACATCAGTTTGTATGATATATTTCTGTAAAACTGTCCCCAGATTCGACTGTCCCTTTGTTTGAGGCGATGTCCCAGGCATGGGAGAGCCTGGGCCAGGCTCCTTCCCTGACGGTGACTCTTCCTTTTGTGTTCAAAGGGTTTCCAGGGCCCTGGCGTCTCACTGCGGTGACTCTTGGCATCTTCTGCCTACTTCTGTTGGTGACAGTCATAGTGTTGGTGACAAACAGTGAGTAACTGAAATTCACATTTCTTGTCTGAGCGCTAGGGTTAGACACTAATTGTGCAGATAGCCTCGTGTTCTGCCCAGGAAGTCCGGTTTATAGTTGGGAAATAGCCTGGGGGGCCTGGACATTGTTGGAAGGTTTTTTTTGTTGTTGTTGTTTTGTTTTCTGCACATACTGCAGTTTTGATTGATTGATTGATGATACTAGGGATTGAACTCAGGGGTATTTAACCTCCAAGCTGCACTTCTAGTCCTTTATAATAAAATTTTTTAAATAAATGGAAACAGAAGTTATGCATGGTGGCATACACACTTGTAATTCCAGTTCTTGGGAGGCTGAGACAGGAGGATGGCAGGTTCACGGCCAGCCTCAGCAACTTAGCGAGACCTTGTCTCCTAATAAAATATGAAATAGGGCTGTGGGTTAGATTGGAGATAGAATGAGCCTGGATTCAATCCCCAGCACCATAAGCAAACAAACAAACAAAATAATCAAATAAAAAATTGAAACGGGGTCTCATCATGTTTCTAAGGATGTCCTCAAACCTGTGATCCTCCTGTCTCAGCCTTCCAAGTACTGGGATTACCAGCATGCGCCACCTCACTGAGATCACAGGGTCATTTGTATTTTACTTACCTGTTTCGTTGACTCTGATGCTGTGCTCAGCGTATCACCTGGTCTTCTCCAGGTCATATTCCTCCTGATAGAGGAGTTCGGGATATTCTGCCTTCCGATGCAGGTCACGGTGAACCTGACATAATAAACAGCAGTAGATATTGAAAGAAAAAGAAATTATAGCTTCTTCTTTTTTTCCTAAGTATATAACAAGCAAATGGTTCAGTGAAATGAATGAATCTATACATAGATGTTAAATGATCTTTAAGTTAAACTTTGTCTTTATTTGATTTCCATTGTGTCTTTGGAGAAAGTCATTGATGTACTGCACTTGGACAAAATGACCTGTCTGGATGTTATTCTTTCTTCTAAAATGGATATCCCACCTGCTCCAATAATAATAACTAAGCCATCTCTTTATGTTTCTCAGATCAGATTTTCATACTTAGAAAATGTCTTACTAAGTTTTTTTTTTTTTTTTTTTAACTTTGGTACTCATTGATAAATGATGTGTTGTTAAAAACAAGCAAAATTGGCTGGGCATGGTGACGCATGCTTATAATCCCAGTAGTTGGGAGCCTGAGACAGGAGGATCACAGGTTCACGGCCAGCTTCATCTGCTTAGTGAGGCCCTCCACAATTTAGTGAGGACCCTATTTCAAAATAAGGAATAGAAAATAGGGCTGAGGGTGTAACTCAGAGGTAGAATGCCTCTACGTTCAATCCCCAGTACTGGAAAAAAACAAGAGCAAAATTGAAATGTAAGGTGTTACCATTATAATTTTATACATATATCTTATTTATTTTACACTTAAGATGCCAATAGTGAGAAATTGATGCTTCCATTTCTTGGTCAGTTCATAGAGGTGTTACTTTCTAAATGTCAAATTACTAATTAAAGTAATGTTATGAGTTGGTGGTCAGGATTTTTCTTTTGTCTTTTTTTTTTTTTTTTTGGTAATGGGGATGGAACTCAGAGGCATTCTACCTCTGAGCCACATCCTAGTCCTGTTTTATTTTTTTGTTTGGAAATAGGGTCCCGCTAGGTTGATGAGAGTCTCACTACTTGCCGAAGCTGTCCTTGAACCTGTGATCCTTCTGTCTCAGCCTCTCAAGTACTGGGATTACAGGCGTGCACCACCATGCCTGGCTTTTCTTTGGTCTTAAACATCAATAATTATTCATTATGAGCACTTTTTGTGTTATATCTATGCTATCAATTTTAGTTTTTCAGTATATTCAAGAAAAATATCAACAGCAGGAAATTCTAGAAAACCTTAATCAAAGTTACCAAAATGAGAGGTACTTAAAAGATCAACTTTTGATAAATAAGTCTTCAGAATATGACAATCTGAAAAACAAAACCCTGTAGCTTGAGAAGAAAATGAAATATTCCACGAGCAAATGTCCTAGGAAAGATGAGATCTCGCAATTTACAGGTAAGAAGGAAATACTGAACAACAGATTGAGTTATTTCTTTCTCTGGAAGTTCTGAAGTCCAATAAATAGGCTTGAGCCAGACATGGTCACACGTGCCTGTAATCCCAGTACTTGGGAGGCTGAGACAAGAGGATCAAAAGTTCAAGGCCAGCCTCGGCTACTTAGTGAGACCCTGTCTCTTAAAAAGAGGGATGGGGATGTAGCTTAGGGGTAGAATGTCCCTGGATTCAATCCCCAGAACCACAATAAATTAAAAAACAAACAAACAAAACCTGCTGGTGATACTAATGACCTCTGGGTCTCCTGGACATATTTTACTTCATGAGTGTCTGGGTTTGCTCATTTCAAGTACGGATTTGGGGACCCCAGTCATGTTGGCACTAGTAGAACCCTACAGGTCTGTAAATGGGGTGCTGCTCCCACATTCCTAGTGCTCCCAGGAGGTGAAAGAGGTTGTCAGCCGCCCCGGAGATTCAGATAATTTTGTTTCTGCAGGCAAATCAGAGACTCCCACTGTTGCTGACATAGAAGATGGAGGCTGTCAGTAAAGATATATTCAGGCTGAAATGGGTTCAGAGGGCTTTTATTTGGATATTTTTATTTGGATATATTTATTTTATTTGGATATTTGGATATTTTTATTTTCTATAAAAACGAAAAAAAGAGAGGTGTGTGTGTGTGTGTGTGTGTGTGTGTGTGGTGTGTGTTCATTCTGCTATGGCTTCAGATATTTGTTCTCTTTGTGAGCAGTGTATGTACTGGATTCCCTGCAGTCCATCTGAAAGATTTACCAGAATGTTGATGTTTGTGTAACTCCGTGTGATGACCCCATCAAAAATACCCAGGAGGCCGGCGCACGCCTGTAGTCCCAGTACTTGGGAGGCTGAGACAGGAGGATTGCAGTTTCAAGGCCAGCCTCAGTAGCATAGTGAGATTCTCTACAACAGGGAGATCTTGTTTTAAAACAAAAACTAAAAAGGGGCTGGGGATAAATCATGGATGTAAAATGCCTCTGGGTTCAATCCCCAGTCCTCTCCCCTCCACACACACACACTTAAGAGATAAAAATGTTAAATTCCATGCATCTTTCATAATGACGTGGTTGATCCATAATGATCTTGCATTGACTTGGTTAATAAACAACTAGTGAATATTTGCTTAGGACTTAGAGTTTACAAAGCCCTTTTGTATATTTAGTCTTGCTGTGGTATGGTGGTAGAAACTTATTGTCTCTTTTTAAAGATCAATACTGTTCTACAAGTCTGGTGCATTATAACATAAATAAGAGGAGAAGAAAACGTTCTAAACATGTTTCTCCTATTTCGAAGGCATTCCAGAATCTTTATAAGTTCTAATTTTATTGTTTTTGAAGTGACCTTCAGGAGGGATTACTGATACACAAAAACTGCGTGTACTGAATGCACGTAATGTGCTGAGGTTGGACGTATGCATATGCCTACGAAACCATTACTGCAGCCAGGGCAACAGACATATCTGTCGCCATCAAAAGTCTCCTCGTGTCTCTCTTTTTTTCTTTGTGGTAAGAACAGTTATCACAGACCTACCCTCTTACCCACTCATTGGGTGCACAGTACAATATTGCTAAGACTTTATACCCACTGAACAACACCTCCCCGTTTTCCCTCCCTCCGGCCCTGGACAACCGCCATTCGAATCTCTGCTTTTACTTTTTATGAGTTTCACTAGTTTAGATACTCCTGTAAGTGGAATCATAGAGTGCTTTTTTCTTCTGTGATTGGCTGATTATCAGCTAGCATCCTCAAGGCTCAACCATGCTGTCACATGTGACCAGAGTGACTTCTTTTTAGAGGCCGAATAAGATTCCCTTGGATATATATACCACATTTTTTCTTTTTCTGTTTTCTTTTCTTCCCTCCATTCCTCCCTTCTTTCCTTCCTCTTTTCTTTCTTCTTCTTCTCTTTTCCTCCTCCTCCTCCTCCTCCTCCTCCTCCTCCTTGTTCTTCTTGTGGTACTGAGGTTCAAAACAAAACCCAGGGATGTTCTACCTCTGAGCTATACCTCCAGCCCCTTTTATTTTTACTTTGAAATAGGATTTTGCTAAGTTGTTGAGGCTATCCTCGAACCTGCGATCTTCCTGTTTCAGCCTCCCAAGTCCTGGACTGCAGGCGTGCTCCACCACGCCAGGGCCACCTTGTCTTCATCCATTCATTCGTCAGTGGATGGGTGGGTTATGTCCGTGTGTTGGCTGTTGTGAGCAGTGCTACATGGAGCAGGAGTGCGGGTGGATACCTCTTAGCATTCCAGATTTTTTTTTGCATTACTGGAGATGGAACCCAGGGGTGTTCTACCTCCAAGCTACACCCTATACTTATTTTTTATTCTTTCTTTTTGAAATATGGTCTCATTAAACTGTGGAGAGCCTCACTAAGTAGTTGAGGCTGTCCTCAAACCTATGATCCTCCTGTCTCAGCCTCCCAAGTACTGGGATTACAAGCGTGGGCCACCACACCTGGCTGGCATTCCAGAATTTTGGTGATCCTTCTGTTATCACTACTGAGAGCTGTGAGATTTTATTTAGTTATGAAGGGCTGTTAAATATCTCCCATTAACAGAATATCGAGTAATAAGAAGTCTAATGATCCATTTTGTATGTTGCAGACACATTCTGTGAAGATCTCTTGTTCTGTTGTGGAGCAAAATGTTATCATTTTATCCTGAGCAGCAGCACCTGGCAGAGATGTAAGCAGCAGTGCCAGCGTAATCGATTTTCCCTTCTGAAGTTAGATGACAAAGATGAACTGGTACTAAAGACTCTTCACATTCACTTCTATTCTCTTGGCGTCTGTCTGTCTCTCGCCCTCAGACACCGGATACTGAGGACGGGCAGGAGGGACTTCAGCTGTTCTTCCTGTTGTGTTTGTAATACAGGCAGCAATCCTATGGTGGAGAGTCTCAGGAGACTCCTGCCTGCTAGGAAGCATAAGATCCTGCTACTTCCTAGGGCTTCAGTATGTGTAATCTATTAGGACGACCACTTCTAAGGATGAAGTTTGGTTCTTTGCAATTATTTCCCTTTCTAAGGAGTCTGACATAGATCCCCTCAGAGAAAAGTATGCCTTTGCCTGAATGAAATTCAACCATTTTTTGGAACCAAGAGTTATTTATCCCTGTACAGTGGCAACTAACCTGGGCACAGTGGTGCATGTCTGTAATCTCAGTACTTGGGAAGATGAGAAAGAAGGATCGCAAGTTCGAGGCCAGCCTTAGCAACTTAGTGAGACCTTCAGCAATCTAGTGAGACCCTGTTTCAAAATAAAAAATCAAAAGGGCTGGAGGTATAGTTGAGAAGTAGAATGCTCCTGGTTTTAATCTCCAGCACCAAAATAAATGAATAAGAGAAGATAAAGTGGTCCAGGAGTTAGGAACCCAGAAACCAGGCTGCGTGGGATCAAATCCGTCTCAGCCACTTCCTGGCTGTGTGACTTTAGGTAAATTACTTAACCTCTCTGAGCTTATCTGCAAAATGGAGATAATAACAAAGACCATAAAAGTGATAATAGTTTTACCAATCCCCTGTATGTAAACTCTACTTGATCAATATTCTTTTTTTTTTTTTTTTTGTACTGGGGATTGAACCCAGGGACATTCTACCTCTGAGCTACACCCCCAGTCCCATTTTGTAATTTTTATTTTGAAACAGGGTCTCACTAAGTTGTGTAGGGGCTCACTAAGCAGCTGAGGCTGGCCTTGAACCCAGATCCTCTGGCCTCAGCCTCCCAAGTACTGGGATTACAAGCAAGCGCTATCACACCCGGCTTGATCAATATTCTTATATAAGAGCACATACGCATGTATTTTTTTATGGTAATGGGATTGAAGCCAGGGGCATTCTACCTCTGGGCTATATACCCCTAGCCCTATTTTATTCATTGTTTTGAAACAGGGCCTCACTAAGTTGCTGAAGATGACTGCGAATTGCGATCCTCCTGTGTCAGTTCCCAAGTATGGGGATTACGAGGGTGTGCCATCACACCTGGTTTGGATATATATTTTAAAAAATAATTACAAAAGGAGACAATACAGTGATATTGAAATTGCCTTAGTTTGTTACAAAGGAAAATTATCCAAATACATAAAATGTGTGTGTGTGTGTGTGTGTGTGTGTGTGTGTGTGTGTGTGTGTGTGTTTTCTGTTTCTGAGAAATGAACCTAAGTATAGTCTACATCTGGGCTACTACTTCCCCAATTATTTTTATATTTTTTTATTTTGAAATGGTATCATTAAGTTGCTGAGGTTCTTGCTAAATTGCTAAGGTTGGCCTTGAATCTATGATCCTTCTGTCTCAGCCCTTCCCAAGTACTGGGATTACAGGTGTGTGTCACCATGCCTTGCTTAAATGTGTTTTTATAGGGAAATGTTTGCAAAGATCAGCCTGAAATCCCTATTTATCATTTCAGAAAAGAACAAAAAATTTATATGCAGATTTAGTACATGTTTAAAATCACAGCATAAAAGGATGCATGATATCAAGTCATGAGTTATTTTTGTTTGTTATGGTTAAATATAGTTAAATTTAAACATTTGAAGCTGGGTGTGTTGGCACATGCTTGTAATACCAGTACGGCTGAGACCAGAGGATCTGGATGAGGCCCTCCACAGCTTAGTGAGACCCTGTTTCAAAATAAGGAATAAAAAATAGGGCTGGGGGTATAGCTCGGAGGTAGAATGCCCCTGGGTTTAATCCTCAGTAAAGAAAATTAAATAAATGAATAAATAAATAAATAAACACATTTTAAACTATATTCAGTCATGTAATCAGAACTTAAGTGCCATGTCACTCTGTTATATTACATTTTAGACATAGTAATTATTTCCAAGTATTTCCTCCTTTCCTTCACTCCTTCCAAGTACTGAAGTATATCAAGACTTTCCCATAGGAATGGACACTTTAATACATACCCTTTTTCATGCATACTTTTTATTTTAATACATTTATTCTGGACATTCCTTCTTTCACTTCACTTTGTGCCACCACGCCTGGCTTTCACTTAAGATTATGTAATGAACATTTTCCTTACCCTGAGTCTTTTTGTGAAGCAACTGAATAGTTTCCTAAAGTGTCCAAAGGATTTAATGAATCTCCTATTGCTAGAGCCTTAGATTTTTACATTTTCTGATGGTTTTAATACTGTGTGAAATTTGTATCCATTCTTGGCATAAATAAATAACTTACTGGTGGAAAGTTACTTTGGAAAATGGAGACGCAGCAATTTAGGGTAGGGAAGTTGAGGATAGTAGCATAGGACCAGCTGGCCCTTGACCCGTTCTCTTTGTTCATACAAGAGGTCAGAATTTTGCTCCATGATGTGCCCGCTTTCTTTTCTAGGACATCCTTAAATCCCGGACTTGTAGTGGAAAGAATTACTGGATCGGGCAGTCATACCACGAAAAGGAAAGTAAATGGAAATGGGTCGATGATAGCACAGCTGGAATGTGAGTTTCTGGAACGCGTTCACACCCTATGCAAAGAGAGTGTCTAAAAAGAACCTTGGCTCATTCCACACTGCTCAACCCGTTTTCAGGTGGACGTTCTTGGGGGGAACAAAAAGAAGGAGTGAGAACGTGTTTGAGCCAGGCGTGGTGGCGCACACTTGTAATCCCAGTACTTGGGAGGCTGAGACAGGAGGATCACAGGTTTGCAGCCAACCTCAGCTACTTAGTGAGGCCCTCTGCAACTTTTTCAAAATAAAGAATAAAAAAATAGGACTGGGGATATAGCTCAGAGGTAGAATATCCCTGGGTTCAATCTTCAGTTTCACAAAAATTAAATTAAATTAAATTAAAAAATGTGTTAGAGGAAGTGTAGTTTAAAAAGGAAGAGAAGTGTCATACAGAATTATTTTTAGTAGTAAAAATAATAAGATGCCAGAAAAAAGAGTTTTGAAACAAAATTATGTATTTTTAAGGCCACTAGTCTACCATTGAGTTACATCCCCAGTCTTAAAAAAAAAAATTTATTTGCTCAAGTTGGTCTCAAGCTTGTGATCCTCTTGCTTCAGCGTCCCAAGTAGCTAGAATTCAAGTGTGCGCCGGAATCATAAATTTTAAGATGATAGAAAGTGACTGGACCACCTCGATTTGTCTATAATGAATATTCTGGGTTTTCCAATATATGCATAATATATACATGTATATATATAATGCATAGATACATGGCATGTGCACACCCTCCATTTTTAAGTATGTTATTATATAACTTTTGTTCACATTTAATTTTAATATGCTGTAAAGCTGTTTATTCATGTTTTAGAAATAGTCCTGATTGCATTTTTATTCCTAGAAATTCTATTTTCAAGTAACCTTGCTAGTTACTTATATTTTCAAGCTCTCTCTCTTTTCTTTTCTTTTTTTTTTTTTTTTGTGGTTCTGGGGATTGAACTCAGGCATATTCTACCTCCAAGCTACCCCCAGCCCTATTTTTATTCTCTGTTTTGAAATTGGATCTCACTAAGTAGCTGAGGCTGGCTGTGAACCTGAGATCCTCCAGTTTCAACCTCCCTAGTACTGGGGTTACAAGCTTACACCACCATGCCCGGCTTCTTCTTTCTTTCTTTTTTTTTGTGGTACTGGGGATTGAACTCAGGGGCATTCTACCTCCGAGCTACACCCCCAGCCCTATTTTTTATTCTTTATCTTGAAACAGGTTCTCACTAAGTTGCAGAGGGCCTCACTAGGTAGCTGAGGCTGGCCTCGAACCCGGATCCTCCGGTCTCTGCCTCCCAAATGCTGGGATTACAAGCGTGCGCCACCATGCCCGGCTCCGGCTTCTTATTTCTTAAAAGATATTAAACATCCTTGTTTCACACTTGGTAGCTGCTAATCCTAGCATTTGAAGTTCTGTAAGTCTAGTCTATTGTTTTTGCTGGCTTTGTTCACAATGCCATTTTCTTTGTGGTGTACAGCAGTTTCTCTCTCTCTCTTTTTGAGTTGCTTTGGAAACTGTCTGGGGCCTGAGATGAAGGGGTGAAGGTGGCGCTTCCCAAGGAAGACCATGCGTTGGTGTGATCCTTGGGGGCGTTAGGAGTCTGGGCCACTCGTCCTTCTAAACTCGAGTCTTGCAAGAATTGAAGTTGTGGGCTGCAAACCTACAAAAGATATCTTGCAGGAAATCACCTTGATGCAGTTTATCGTCCAAGTATACACCCAGGCAAGCGCTCCTAGAGGTCACAGGTAGAAAGGCTGGTCGGCCGAGGGAGATGCTCAGACCATACATTGGCTCAGACCCACTGAGAGCCCGGAGCACAATGCAAAGGGGAGACATGGGCGAGGCTGTGACATGGAGGGTCAGGTACCAGCAGGGAAGAGGATCAGCTGCAGCCCGGCTCCACATCTTCCTGGCCCCCCCGTTGCTGTAGGACCTTGCCTGGTGATGGCGTGGTTGTTGGGCTAGACTTGAGGTTTGAGCAGGAGAGCCCAACAGACAGCAAGTTCCATGGTCAGCGCACACACACTTCCTTCACCGCGGAGATGCAGGGCCGTGGGAACCTGGCCACAGCTCAGCTTTCCTCACCTGAGAGCGGCTGTGGGCTCCATTTGTGTTTCTTGGGCAGAGCCGGGAATGGATTATCCTGAATGGAGAGCAAAATTGAGACCTCGGGGATGTCCTGTGTGTGATTCTTGTGGGTTTTGTGTCGACTTGGTCTCTTCTTCCTTCTTGTTCCAATATGTACCTTACTTACCGTGTCTATACATGACAGGCCGCATCTGTTACTGACTTTTCCACTCCTGATGCATCTTTTGTGTTCTGCCAGTGCCTCAGGGCTGCTTGGCTTCATTTCTCTTCCTTGTATGTTTGGTTTCTTCCTTATAGAAGATTTGAATATTTTATTTATTTATTTATTATCATTTCTTACTAGGGATTGAACCCAGGGGCATTCTACCTCCAAGCTACAACTCTAGCCCATTTTATTTTTAATTTTATTTTAATGTTTTTGGTACTAAGGATTGAAGCCAGAGGCATTCTATCCCTGAGCTACACCCCCAGCCCTATTTTATTTGGAAAGAGTCTTGCTAAGTTGCAAGGTGTGTGTGTGTGTGTGTGTGTGTGTGTGTGTGTGTGTGTGTGTGTTTGTGTGTGTGTGTGTGACTAAGTTGCTGAGGCTGACTTTGAACCTGTGATCCTCCTGTTTTCTCTCATCTCCTCCATGCTCCTCCCTTTTTCCCCTCCACTGCTCTGCAGGTACCTCTCCACATTATTTAAAGTCCCTTATGTTTTCTGTTTTCTTTCTAGCCTCCACATGTGAAAGAAAATGTACAGCCCTTAACTTTCTGAGACTGACTGATCTCACTTAGTCTAATATTCTCTAGTTCTGTCCATTTTCTTGTAAATGACATAGTTTTGTTCTTCTTTGTGTCTGAGTAAAATTCCATTGTGTGTATATCCCACATTTTCTTTACCCATTCATTAATCTCTCATTTTATTGAAAAAAGTTAAGAAAACAGGTTCAGTATGCCATAATCCCATGGAATATTACAAATTTCTTTTGTCCTACAACCAAACAAGTACCATTTTGGAATAAAATGGGGGATTATGGGTGTGGTCGGAACCATTATTCTAATTCATGGGCTAAGAGTCAAAGAAAATATTTTAGTGATCAAGTTATGGTTAGTATCTCCATATTCTGTATATTTAGCTAATAGAAATTTTTAAATCATGTTTAAGGTTATTGTAAGCTTCAGAAATACACAGTCTCCCATTCTGTTTTCTCTTCTACAGTCATTCAGTAATTAATGGGCCTAGCCAGCGAGGAAAATGTGTATTTTTGGCCCGAACAAGAGAAGAAGTAGATGACTGTTCTAAGCCTTACAATTGTATCTGTGAAAAAAGAATTGATAGTATCATCTCTAACTGAGATGAAAAGAAAAGGTAAAAGTGGAATGTCGTCATTTTTGTATGTGTCCTATAATAATTTGTGGTTACTGATAAGAACATGTTCTTGACTACAGGACTTAATCCAGTATCGAAACTGAGATGAGCTTTGAGAAGAAGAAAATGTTCTTTTGGATCATGAGTTCAGGGTCGGAGGCTGTTTCTTCTTGAGGAAGAGGAAGAAGAGTTCACCTTGGAGAGCAGTTGCCTTTTTCTTTAAAAGCCCTGAGGAATTCTTCTGTTTCTCTCTCCTGAGCCACTCACAGGCTCAACTAAAGAACTATGATAAGTACCCTGAATCTTTTCCTTATCAATAGGATAAATCATTTCAATGTCTTCTGGTTTGATGGCACAATTAATAATGAGTGGATAGTTGTGTTTTGTGTGCATCTAGACATTCACCTTATTCTTTTAAACATTTCATTTTTCCATAAAATACAATTTTTAACTTACTATTTGGTAATAATAGCTACAAGGACGGTACAAGGAAATTCCATGTAATTTAACCCAAATCACCAGTCGTGGTTGTTTATATTTTGCTCTGTTTGCTTTATGATTCTCTCCTGCTCTCCTGATCTATTTGATAGTAAAGAGAAACCATCTTGTCCTTTTCTTCCAATAGTTTCTAAAGAGAATGATTTTGTATTACATAACCATGTGGCAACAATTAAAATTAGAAAATGTAAGTTACTTGAGGTGGCACACACCTGTAACCCCAGTACCTGGGAGGATGAGACAGGGGGATTGCAGTTTTGAGGACAACCTCAGCATGTGAGGCCCTCAGCAACTTAACAAGGCCCTTAGTAGTTTAGTGAGACTCTGTTTCAAATAAAAAAACAATAGGGCTGGGGGTATAGCTCAGAGTTAGAATACTCTTAGGTTCAATCCCTGGAACCTCCCCACCCCCTCAAAAAATGAAGACATTTAGTATAGGTACTGTGATCTAAGCTATAGTCCATGTTCCTATTTTGTCAATTGTCCCAATAATGTCACCGACAGGTATTTTCCCTCCATGTCCAGGATCGTGGAATGCATTTGGTTGTGATGCCCTTAATTCCTCCTGTTTCAGAGCATGTTTTTGAGATAAATTCATACTTTTTCATGTACCAGTAGTTCGTTTGTGTTGTTACAAGGTAGTATTCTAGTCTACTGCTAATACTGCACTTTTTTTCATTCCCTGTGTACATCTGACGTGTTTCTGATTTGGGGCTGTTATGAATAAAGTTTCCATGGACATTTGGTGCAAATCTTTGTGTGGACGTGTTTTTATTTGTTTGTGGTGAGCGTGTAGGCCTCTGATTACTGGGTCCTGTGTGCGATGGTTTGAATAAGGAATGCCCCCCCACCAGGTCTGCATTGAAAACACAGCCCCCAGTGTGACCATGTGCAGAGGTGGGGCTTTTAAGAAATTCTTGGAGCTGGGCTTGGTGGCGTATGCTTGGAATCCCATTACTTGGGAGGTTGAGGCAGGAGAATCACAGGTTCATGGCAGCCTCAGCTACTTAATGAGGCCCTGTTTCAAAATAAAGAATACAAAATAGGACTGGGGATGTAACTCAGATGTAGAATGCCCCTCAGTTCAAGACCCAGTACCACACACACACACACAAAAAAAAAAACAAAAAAAAAAAAAAAAGAAAGAAAGAAAGAAATTATTGGATCATGAGGGATCTAGCTTCCTCAGTGGACTGATAGATTTGATGGATTAATAATTAGAATGGACTAATGCATAGCAAATGCTAGAAGAAGTGGTCACTGGGGCACGGCCTTGAGGACCACCTCTGTCTCTGACACCTTTTTCTCTCCCTCTCTCTGCTTACCAGGTGCTGTGAGTGGAGCCGCTCTCCCCTTTCATAATCTGTAGCCGAGATCTGCTGCCTCACCTCAGCGAAAGCAATGGAGCTGGCCAACCTTGGACTGTACCTCCGAGACCATGAGACAAAGCGACCCTTCCCTTCTCAACTTGTTCTTCTCAGGGATTTTGGTGGTCGGAGCAATGAGAAGCTGGCCAACACATATGGCAAGTGCATATTTAATTTCATAAGGAGCTTCTAGTCTGTTTTCCGGTGTGATTATATCATTTCACTTTCCCCAGCAGCAACATATGAGAGTTCTAGCTGCTCCTCCTCATTGCCAACACTTGACATCGTCAGTCTTGTAAATTTTAGTCATTATGGGGAGTGTAGAGCGGCACCTCATTGGAATTTTCAATTTGCATTTCCCTAATGACTAGTAATATTGAACATCTTTTCATGTGTTTTTATTAGTCCTTTGTATATTTTCTCTCGTAAAGTGTCTGTTTATCTTTTGCTCACTTTCTTTTTCAGTTGGATTTGTCAGTCTTTGAGCTATGGAGTTATTTATATAATTTATCCAAACTCTCCAAACAAATCCTTTCTTAGGTCTATTTTCTATGAATATTTCTTCTAGTCTATGTCTTACCTCCTAATTTTCTTATCGATAACTTTCAAGAAGCAGTTTTAAAATTTTTCTGTTTCTCTCTCCTGAGCTACCCACAGGCCCAACTAAAGAACTCTGATAAAGAGCCTGAGTCTTTTCCTTATCAGTAGGATAAATCATTTCAATGTCTTCTGGTTTGATGGAACAATTAAGAACTAGCATATAGTTGTTTTTCTTTTTTTTTTTTTTTTTTGCGGTACTGGGGATTGAACTCAGGGGCATTCTACCTCCGAGCTACACCCCCAGCCCTATTTTTTATTCTTTATTTTGAAACCGAGTCTCACTAAGTTGAGGAGTGCCTCACTAGGTAGCTGAGGCTGGCCGCGAACCCGGGTCCTCCGGTCTCAGCCTCCCGAATGCTGGGATTACAAGCGTGCGCCACCACGCCCGGCTTGTTTTTCGTTTGCATCTAGAAGCTTATTTTAGTCTTTTAAAAATTTTCATTTTGCCATATAATATAATTTCAAACTTACTATTCAATAAGAATAGCTACATGATGGTACAAGGAACTTCCATATAACCTTTACCCAAATCACAAGGATAGGTCAACTTCTGGACTCTGTATTCTGTTTCAGTAACCTGTGTTTCCATTCCTGCAGTAGCACCATCATGTTTTCATTACTATACCTTATAGGAACCTTTAAAATCAAATACACTAATACTCCACATTCATTATTTTGCAAAAGTATATGGGCTATTACAGGTTCATAGAGTTTCTGAAAAAAA
The DNA here is from genome assembly GCA_004027655.1 of Graphiurus murinus. Taxonomy (NCBI): domain Eukaryota; kingdom Metazoa; phylum Chordata; class Mammalia; order Rodentia; family Gliridae; genus Graphiurus; species Graphiurus murinus. The sequence continues at coordinate 14,974 of PVLC010008294.1, read as the reverse complement.
AAAAAAAACAAAGCCTCATGGGATTTTGAGTGGATGAGTGGATTGCATTGAATCTATAAATTATTTGTGAGAACCGATATTTTAACAATAGTAAATGTTGGAATTCATGACCATGATTTAATATCTTCAGTTAGTTAGGTCTTAGTTTCTCTCATCAATGTGCTACAGTTGGAGATACAGGTCTTATACATATTTTGTTAAATTTATGGGGTTTTTTATGCTACCTTGAATGACATTTAACTTTATTTTAAATTACTTGTTAATCTATAGAAATAATAATTATTTTTGTAAATTTGCTTCATTTCCTATCACCTACTAAAATTCCTTATTACTTCCAATATTTTTTGTATGTGTGTACATAAATGCGTGTGTGTGGATTACTTAGTATTTTTCTCTTCTATGTTCACAATCCTGTCCTCTAAGAATAGAGAAAGTTTTGCTTTTCCCTTTTCCTCTTGTTTTATTGTACTCGTGAGGACCCCCAGTGCAATGTTAAAGAGAACTGATGATGGACAGATTCCTTGGCTGGTTCCCCAAATGGCAGAGAAGCATTTAGCCTTTTACTATTATGCCTGAGGTCAGTTGTTGAGGTTGTCCTTCAAACTGTGATCATCCTGCCTCAGCCTTCCAACCCCCAAGTACTAGGATTACAGGCATGTACCACCAGGACTGACTGATTTATTTTTTTTTTAAACATTTTCCTTTATGTCTGAATTGTTAACTTAGATTGTCAAATTAGGTAATACTGGCCTGTGCTTTCCCTAATGTGTTAGTTTCCTATCACTGCTCTAACAAAGACCAAAAACTTGGTGGCTTAAAGCACATCAGCCTTTTATCCTGCAGTCTTACTATATTGCTCATTATTTCCAGGAGGATTTATTTTCTTATCAATTCCTTAAGATTTCCGATATGAATAAACATGTCATTACAAAGAAAGCCATTTTATTTCTTTATAACATCTGTATACCATTTATTTTCTTGTCTTATTGCTATAGCTGGGAATGCAAGTACAATGTTGAATATGAATGGTAGGAGATGGGATCCTTGTCTTGTTCTCAATCTTATGGGGAAAGTACCCAGTTTCTTACCACTGAATATGATGTTAGTTGTTGGGCTTTTGCAGATTTTCTTTTTGAAATTTAGGTTAACTGATATATAAAAATATTAAATTGTACATATAATGGGATACCTTGAAATGTTTCAATGTGTATGTACATTGTGTAATGTTTAAATCAGTTTAAACATGCTATCTGCAAGTAGAGAAAGTTCTTGTCTGTTACTGGTTTGCTGAGAGTTTTTATGATAAATAGGTAATGGATTTTGTCAAATGCTTTTCTGCAATAATTGGTGCAGAAATCCTTATTTTAGCCAGTAACTTTGATTATACTGGTTGATTTTTAGAAGTTTATTAATAAGTTTATTTTTTATTAGTAGTTGACTTTTTAAGATCTAACTTAAACTTAGGAAGCATTCTCTCTGTTTCTGATTCTGGAAGAGACTGTTGAACTTGTATCACTTCTCCTCATATATTTGGTAGGATTTACCACTGAAGCCTTGAACTTTTTGTTTGGGAAGACTACTAATTATCTATTAAATTTGGTTAATAATCTAAAAAGTGTGGGCCTTTTCGGATTATTTATCCTTTTGTCAGTTTGGGTTTTGTTTTGTCTTTCATGAAATTTGATGACTAGGTTATTATCAAGTTTGAGAGCATAGAGCTGTTTATAGTATTCCTGTCTTATATGTTATTATCTAGGAGGCATGCTATGATGTCTTCTCTTTCAGTTCTGACATTAGTCATCTGTATCTTCTTTACTAGACTGGATAGAGCGTTACAAATCTTAATGCCATTTTCTAAGAACCAGATTTTGGTTTCATTGACTTTCTCTTTTGCTTTCCACATTAACTTTCATTGATTTGTGCTCAAAATTTTATTTTTTTTGTCTTCCATTTGCTTTAGTCTTAACTTGTTCTTTTTCTAGTTTCCAATGATGGAAGCCTAGCTTTCTGGTACTCTGTTTCTCTAATATATGCAGTTAATGCCAGAATTTCCTTCTTATGCATTGCTTTTGCTGTTCTTCATGAATTTTGCTGAGTTTACTTTATTTATTTATTTATTTATTTATTTATTTATTTATTTATTTATTGCGGTACTGGCGATTGAACTCAGGGGCATTCTACCTCCAACCTATACCCCCAGCCCTATTTTTTATTCTTTATTTTGAAACAGGGTCTCACTAAGTTGTGGAGGGCCTCACTAGGTAGCTGAGGCTGACCGGATCCTCTGGTCTCAGCCTCCCAAATGCTAGGATTACAAGTGTGCGCCATAACGCCCTGCTTTACTTTCTTTGTTTAAAAATATGTTTTAATTTCTCTTTGGATTTCATTGATGCACTTGTGTTTGAAATGGTATTATTTAAATCTCCAAATATTTGTGGATATTTTAACTACTTTTTATTACTGATTTCTATATTATTTCCAATACAATCTGAGAAATTATTTTGCAAGATTTCTATCCTTTCAGACATCTTGAGATGTGTCTTTGGGACCAAAATGTGGTCTATACTAGAAGAGTAGTGAGTGTGAAATCCTTTCGGATAGCACTCTGGCAGCTGGGAACGTTGGAGACACATGCTAGTAGGTGTATTGGAACTTGAGGTCAGATGAAGTTAAAAATCACGTTATAAATAAATCTTTGAGGCTCTAAAAATAATCACATGTTATTTTAAGGTAATGGAAGTATATTTATAAGGAAAAGGAACATCAAAGAGAACTGAGGCTGATGGAAAAGAGAGTGAGTGGTTCTTGAAAAATTTCCACAGTGCACCGTGTTCTGTGAGACTCCTGCTCCACGTAACCCCTAAATGCAATAGGCAGTTTGGTTAGTTTCTCTTTCTCAGATTTGATAAGGATAATCTTACGTAGGAGCCTCTATACTTAACATTTTCCTCATTCACTTAAAAGGGGATGATCTGTGAGTTTTGAAACACTTTTCAAATAACAAAGTTGGTGGTCTACCACGGCCACATTTTCTTTTCCTGACGGGTGTCTTGTGGGGGGAGGTGAGCTACAAATTTGCAGCTGTGAGAGAACTTCCTTTGCCGATTTCCACAGATGGTGACTCACAACTTCATATGTTAAAGTTTTTTTGCAACCCAAAATCTTGCCTGGATATTCCTAGACCAGATGACCAGTTGTACAGTTTATGTAATCCAGTGCAATTATTTTATATTGCCTCATGTCTAAGATTCTCTTATAAAATGTTCAAATCGATTCTTCAAGTAGGTGAGTGTAATTGATTTTTAGTTATGTGCTTCTTCTGAGTTATAAGCATTTGTCATTATTAGATAATAATGCAGGTCTCAACACAGAACGTGTCAAGTGATCGCTTGGGGAGGAGAGAGTCTCCGTAAAGACATGGCATTTCTTTATTCTATTAACACTAGTGTGAGGTATGAATCCAACTATCCTTTTTGTGTTAGAATTTTCTTTTTCTGTTATTTTACCAAATGCCTAGCTTCTTTTCTCAAATTAAATTATTGAAGAATCACTTTCTCACTCTTCTGAAGTGTTTGATCAACAGGTGCATCAATTATTTGGCTTTTGATGCTTACTGACAAATTTCTGTCCAGAATAGTGGATAGGGAGTTTGTATGTTATTGGTGTGCACCTGTAAATGATACCAGCTTTCCTGTCCTGTGGGTCATCCAAGTTGAACACTTGTATTTGGTTTAAAAATATTTACTGATTCCATGGGTTAAATTGCCATATCATTGATATTGTTGTCTGTATTTTCTGATTAGCAGCGAAACATAAATTTTTTCACATGCTTACCTGTGATGATTTTTTTTCCCATTACCAACAAAAGTGAGGTACTTATAGTTCAACCTAACTCTTTTCCTCATCTGTGTGTGGCTAAAGTTATGTTGGAGACCATGATGTAGGAAAGAGTTAAGACCTAAAGGTCTAAGAGCTGTGTACAGTCCATGTCTATCTGAAGTACATTCCATGCTGACGCCAAGAGTGCATAGAACTATGTGCTAACCATGGACGCCAGGTGTGTGTGTAACTTAGTAGGATTTCATAAGGTTAACAGGTTTTCTTAAGGGTTAATGAAAATAGTCAATTGAATGGTAAACTTGGGCAGAAGTATGCAATATACTTTTAGATAATAGGTTAGGTAAAATATTAACGTATGGTTAAAGGGTTTCGGGAATAATGTGTTTTTTTTTAAACAATGAGATTTTCTGTAAGAGTATGTTTTTAATCTTTACATGTGATGTTTTCCTGTAGTATGAATCAAAATTGCCTGATGTTTTTCTTCTGATGTTTTTCTCAGATGATCTTCCCTGTATGATTGTATAAAAACACCCTGAAAAATAAACTCGGGGCGGCAGTATTCACTGTCAGCCCTCCTGAATGTATCCCTTGTCTTTCTCTTTCTTAAGCAACTTTTGTCTTTGTTTTTCTCAAGTCACACTTTCTCCCTCCAGGCTTGTCCGACTTAGCCGACTGGCATTGGCAAGTTACCTGTACTTTCTTGTCATTCTCTCATTGTGTCTTGATTTGAATTTAATATTTTGCTTCATTTAAAGTTTACGTGATGAGCTGGCTGTGCTGGTGCTCGCTTGGAATCCCAGTACTTGGGAGGCTGAGACAGAAGGATCGCAGATTCATTGCCAGCCTCGGCTACTTAGTAAGGCTCTCTGCAACTTAGTGAAATCCTGTTTCAATATAAAGAATAAAAAATAGGGTTGAGGGGGTAGCTCAGAGGTAGAATGACCCTAGATTCAATCCCCAGTACCAAATAAAACAAAACAGAACAAAACAAAACCCCTGAGTATTAGTGATGTGAGTTTGTTCAAATTTAGTGATGTAGGTAATTCTCCAATTTTGAACCAGTTTTCCATGCGATTCTCTTACCACGCTGAATTTCTTATCTATTCTCAAAACAATGGATATTTTCATTTCTTCTCATATAAAAATTTGGCATAATTTCCCCAAAGAGTTGAGTAGTAATATTATTCCCATTCTACCATGCCCTGAAATTAACTACCTTAAGTAGCTTTTAACGTGTACTTTAATTGTCAGCAAAATAGGAAGTAATGCAAACCTTTCACAACTTTACATACTACAAGTCTGTTCTTTTGTGTTGCATATCAGGGCCATGTGTTATGTTAGGAAGTCAGTGTTTTCTAGCATATAGATGGATCATCCTTATTCCAGAACTTTCTTAGTCACGATCATTTCTGTTGATAATCTTTGCATTTTATGTTGTTCTAACAATATATCTATTAGAAAAAAGCAATAATGACAGGAAACATGTGTTATATAACTTTGAACACATGTTTAATATTTAGTAGGAAAATAATTTAGAATGGAAAGTAAAAAGTCATGTATTTACCTTAATAAATACTGATAATTTTCTAGTCACCATCATCTGCTAATTCAAAAAATGAGTCAGTATTTTAAAATATTTAGTTGTCTCATAGGTGAATATTGCCCTATTATTTTAACTTGCATTTATGTATTTCTAAAGAAAGATTTCCTCTCTTTTGGATTTTTTTTTTTTTTTTGCGGTACTGGAGATTGAACTCAGGGGCATTCTACCTCCGAGCTACACCCTCAGTCCTATTTTCTATTCTTTATTTTGAAACCGGGTCTCACTAAGTTGTGGAGTGCCTCACTAAGTAGCTGAGGCTGGCCGCGAACCCAGATCCTCCGGTCTCAGCCTCCCGAATGCTGGGATTACAAGCGTGCGCCACCACGCCCGGCTCTTTTGGATTTTTTGAATGTCTGATTATTTTCCTTGTTTGTTTTTAGTGTTCATTAGCACTGTTTCATTAATTTTGATAGTGTGTGTGTGTGTGTGTGTGTGTGCGCATGTGTGTGTTAAATAAATGTGAACTGGTTAAGTGGAACAAGTTGTTAGGTAAGCAGGTGGAGAGGCGCATGGTTATATGACAAACAGAATTCCCCCCAAGTTTCTGAGATAAATTGTTCTTTTTTAATAATAGACTTCCCTGAATAAAACATATCTGATTATCGTCCCCCGAGCTGGACCCCCGCCCACGAAGGCCCGAAGAGATGACAATCACACGTAGAGCTGGTGCAAGCTTCTTTATTGCGTGCTTTCTTCTTCTCTCTCCTTTGTTCAGGAGAGCACTACTATCAAACCATGCGGTAAGAGGCGGGATGAGAGGGGCAACAACTTGGGGCCAATCAGGACTTGAGCCACGAGGTGCCTGCGTGCCGTCTTATAGCTCTTCTATGTGAGCACTCTGGTCACGGGCTCTGACGTGCTGGTGCATGCGCTCTGACCTGGCACAGCCCCCCTCAAGGACGTTATTGCCTGATAGTATTTGGCAGTCAGCTACTCCTGGCGTTCTGCCAGGTGCCAACTTTGGGCGGGTCTCTCCAGGCCCGCCAGGCTAAGACCTCGACATCCGATAAATTTTATATCTACTTGGTTTTAAATAGTGACTTACATTTTTTAAATTAAAACTGCAAATCTTCATTAATGTAATCACATTTTACTTTTGCATAAGCATTATCATTTCTTTCTTTCTTTTTTTTTTCTTCTTTGGCACTGGGGATTGAATTCAGGGGCATTCTACCTCTGAGCTACACCCCAACCCCATTTTCTGTTCTTTATTTTGAATCAGGGTCTCACTAAGTTTCCCAGGGCCTCACTAAGTAGCTGAGGCTGGCGGGGAGCCTGGATCTTCTGGTCTCAGCCTCCCAAGTACTGGGATTACAAGTGTGCTCCACCACACCCGGCTAAGCATTATCATTTCTATTCCTTCTATATAGACTACTGAGGAGGAAGACTCTGCATCTGCCGTCAACTGCATCCTTCAAAACTCACTCCAAGAGGAGAGAGAATGTTATATAATCCATTAGCAGAGCGTGAAATCATTCTTTGCAGAAGATTGAGGAGGTTCAGAGAGAGTTAGATTTGCATTTCCTTTTGTTTCACCCCTTTGATATCAGAGCTAAGTGCCCACCTCAGAACTGAGGTACTGCTCACTAATAGTGACACAAGGAGTGCTTTTCTCTGTTCAACTTCCTGTTGAAGAGAGCTTAAAGAATACAAGAGTTCAGTTGTCAAGATTCAGCTGAAGCAATCCAAGCCCATTCAGAACAAAAATGCCCAAGAACAAGCAAAGGGAATATGTAGTAAACAAACAAGAGCATCTTCACTCAGGACTAACATTTTCCAAATCTCAGCTGAAGTCAGTATCCAATTCAGACCAGAGCCCTGTGGTACCCAGAGATCAGTGGGCACAGCACAAGGAAATGAAATTGAAGAGCACGGCGCACCTCCTGCACAGAAAGCAGCTTGCTAGAGAAGAAAGAAAAGGAATAGTCCTATAATGAGTGTGTGTGTGTGTGTGTGTGTGTGTGTGTGTGTGTGTGTGTGTAAGAAAGATCTTGATTCTTGAGTTTAGGTTTAGAAGATTATCTTTCTCAAAACCATTATAAAATTTTCAAAATATACTAATCATCTATCATTTGTAGCTCTAGGTTTATTTTAAATATCTTAGAACATTCTATTTTAGGATAGATTATCTCTTAAATAGTCTATGTTTGTGTTCTATAAAATGTGATTTACTACTGTGGCTTTGTACTATAGTTTGAAGTCAGATATTGTGATGCCTCCTGCATGGTTCTTGTTGCTAAGAACTACTTTGGCTATTCTGGGCTTCTTGTTGTTCCAAATGAATTTAAGGTCTGATTTTTCTATGTCTATAAGTAGTGATCTTGGTAATTTAATGGGTATTGCATTGAATCAGTAGATCACTTTTGGGATACCACTTCTGGGTAGGTACCCAAAAGAATGGAAACCAAACTATCAGACTGATGCATGTGTATCTATGTTTATAGCTGCACAATTCACAATTGCCAAACTATGGAACCAGCCAAGATGTCCATCAACAGATGAATGGATTACAGAACTATGGGATATGTACACAATGGAATTTTACTCAGCCATAAAGAAGAACAAAATCATGTTATTTGCAGGGAAATGGATGCAACTGGAAAACATGTTAAATGAGATTAGTCAGTCACAAAATGTAAAAAATTGTCTGCTCTCTCTAATATGCGGAAGCTAGGGAGAAAGTGGGTCATAAGAGGGACTCTAGACGAAGGAGAAACCTTATATGAGCAAAGAAGTTGACTTAACTGAAGGTGATGGGGCGGGGGGCACCCTAATGCACATGATGTAGTTTCACAAACATATCAAAGTCAATCACTAAACTGAACCTGAGAAGGAGGGAGGGCGAGGGAGTGGGGCGGGAATTGGGGAAGAGTTAAATGAGAGATGTGTGCATGTTTGCCTCTACCAGCTTGTACCTAACAAAGATGTGTGATTACAATGCATCAATAAAATAAATAAAAAGTGAGGGAAAAACAATAATTTTTCTTAGAATAAAAATGACTTTAACTGTTTTTGATGATCATCAATGTTATAAAAAAAGAGAACATTCAAATAATTTGTATTGCCAAATAAACAGAACATCAGTTTTAAGAAATAATTACTGCATTTCATTCTGTATGTTTAAAACTTTTAGCAAGGAAAAGAAAAGTTCTAATAGATTGGAAAGGTTCTAATTGCTTTTTGTGTTGATATTACTTAACCATTTAAATATGCACACCTAATTTTAATAGCATCAAACATGCTTATATTATTTAGAACATATTTTACATAAATAAGAACTAACAAATACAATTAAAAGTTTAAAAAGTTAAGAAGCTCAGAGACTAGTCCCAGTGATAAGCCATTACCATTGCTAGAGAACAGCTCCTGTAAGCACTTTCAAGAATTTAAAAGCAAGCCAGGCGTGGCGGCGCACGCTTGTAATCCCAGCATTTGGGAGGCTGAGACTGGAGGATTCGGGTTCGTGGCCAGTCTCAGCTACCTAGTGAGGCACTCTGAAACTTAGTGAGACCCAGTTTCGAAATAAAGAATAAAAAATAGGGCTGGCGGTGTAGCTTGGAGGTAGAATGCCCCTGGGTTCAATCTCCAGTATCGCAAAAAAAAAAAAAAAAAAAAAAAAAAAAAGAATTTAAAAGCAAATGAAGTTATAATGAGCAAACAAAAATGGAATCTTCGTGATGTGGGCTGTCCCCTCTTACTGGGTTCTTGTATAGTGCATTTTAGCAAATGAAGTCCAAGGACTAATTAAGTATATAAAAACATGAAAGCGTATTTGTTAGCCAAGGAAAGATAGAAAACAAAAATAGCTCCCCCCACACAGGGGGTGGGGAGGGGGCCACCAAAAGTAATTATTGAATTCTTTGGAGGTGAACTTTTATACCTTGTTGAGGTTTTCCATCTTTTCTTTTATGACTGGTCAGAATTGGGTCTTGGGGACCCAGTGTCTTTGGCCCAGTTTCGCTCCTTAATTTGAACGGTCATCTCCTGGGCTGATGGGCTCAAGTCCCCTGGTGCCACCCGTCTGCTCACCTCCCTCCATCTTTGTTTCCACAGGTGGTCCTCAGAATGCAGCCCACAGAAGGGGCTGGAGTTTCATCTTGATTTCCACAGTCCTTGCCTTGTCACTGTTACCTTTATATTTTAGTAACCTTCCCTGGGTGTTTGCTTTATGCAGATGGCCCCTTTAACCCTTCCTGTTCCTGGGTCCTCTGCTCTGCCTCAGGTCTCTCCTCTGATGAAGTGACCTTAACTGCTGTTAGGGATACGGGGCCGTATATCTTTAGTGGTTGCTTTATGCTGTAGGTGGTGCTGTTAGAGTATTGCCGTCAGGGTCTCATCAGGGGGTGGCCAATCTAGGGGAGTGTGGGAGAAGGAATCCTTCATGTGTGGTTTTTGTTTTCATAACCATCTGTTGCTGAAGGACATGGACTCAGGGCCATAGATTTGTAGGTAGCTTTTCCTAAATGTCCACACTTTTGATGTGCTCATCTGGCTAATTTGGTGGTCAGAGTTGTTGACCCAGTGTTTACAAGCCTGGTTATCTTGCTTTGCCAGTTAATGAAGTCATTCATCTGTTTATCTGTAGTTGTGGTTGCAGTGAGACTCTACATGAAAACCTGACACTTGAATACATGTACAATAATCCAGATATTTGTCATAATGCTTTTTCCCACAACTTTTTGCCTCGGACCATCTACCTATTAGCATTTTAAATTGGAGGCCAGGTAGCCAAACTATTTTAAGTAGATCATGACTCATTAGATGGTAACATTGTGAAAAGTCCTTTTGTACAGAGCCTGAAGCACAACATACAATTTCTTATTGTGAGACCACTTATCTTTCTGTTTTTACATATTTGATAGAGTCATCTATAAACCTAGCATGTTGCCTTTAACTTCGCTGAAACAGGTTCTTTTGTCATTAGGATCTTGAACAGGATGTATAGATCCTATAGGAGTTTACAGAAATATGAATCTCTCTTTTAGTGTCTGGTGGTCCTGGACCTGTAAAACCTCTCAGGAATGATAGATTTAACTTTACAGCATCTTATAAGGACTTAACTGGAGGGAAGTTTGGGACATCAGTATTATATCTTTTTTCTTCTGAGAGTCTAAAGGTAGAAGTGCTATTATAAATGGCTTCATTACCGCTTCTCTTGTTACCCCTAAAATAGCATACTTGTCTTTAGTTATAGTTTTCTGCTAGATGTTCAAGATCAAGTAGGTAGGCCAATGTTAAGCAAATGTAAATTTTTATAATATTATTTTGTTGCTGAGATCAGCCAAGTCTTCTCAGGATTATTCTTAGGGACTTTATGAGTTTTTTTCTCTACCAGTTGTGCCACCTGCCAAAATGGGTCATGGTTTTGTTGACTGCATGGCTTTCCATGAAGCTTATGGGACATTTCCCTCTCCAATGACCCTCCCAAGTACTGGGATTATAAGCATGCACCACTATGCCCAGCTTATAATTAGTTCAAAAGCAATGAATATTGTATTTGAAAACAACCTACAGAGACAAACAATCTTTGTTGACTATTTACCTAGGAAAAAGGATGTATTAATAATTTTAGGTACAATTTTTACTTTAATCTTATGAAAAAAAACTTAAATTTACTTATTTTTCAGATTTATTTAAGGCACAGGAACTAAAAGGCATTCAGTTTAATTTTTTAAATTTATGAGTGCTCATTTGTTAATATGCCAATTTTTGTATCATGTAGACAACAGATAGACAAATCACACATGTAACACAACAAACAACATCAACAGGTAGGAGACAAGAGAGTTACAGATATTTACTACCCAGAGTAGAGCCACTTCTAGAGCTTTCAGAAACCAAAACTTATCGTGCCACAGATTTTTATTTTATGGCACAGACATGGAGAAAACCTATACATTTGGGCATGCTTGGGAAGTTTGCCAATTATTGGTGGTGCTGGATCAATTGGTTCAACTGGACACTTTGTATCCTCATGACAGGCAAAAACACCAATCATCTCCACTGTCCATACCCTTTCTTATGATTACCTAAAAGAGATGATGTCTGTCCTTTTAGTCAAACCAAACAAAGAACCCTTCAATAGCTGCTAAGTAAAGTCAGCAGGAGAGAAAAATACTCAAAAAGATAAAATAGGGGCCCAGAAAGTCTCTAGCTAGACAAATCAAAAGTAAATCAGAACAAAAATACATGTGAGCACTCCAGGGTGAATTTAGAAAAACCATGAACAAAAAGGAGGAGGAGGAGGAGGAGAGGGGGGAAGAAGAAGGAAAAGAAGAAATGGCAATAGTTATTCTAGTAAAAGGACAAATAGATATCACAAGGAGTCAGGAATGGCTCAATATATAGGAGACCTCCACATACAAACTGTACTTTACTATAAATTTGCATAGGTTTAAGGAGACCTGTTTTTTTTCTTCTTATCAGAGAGGGGTTAGGGTACAAAGCTCTAGAATCCTAGAAATGGCTCTCCAGAGTGTAAGAAAACAAACAACATTAGAAAAATCTTCTTTGTAGCTTATCCTGTAATTGTAGCATAAGAATCACCTCACAGATCTTTACAAGAAACATTTAAACGTATTTTATTTCCTTATTTATTGGTTTCAGTCTGGCTGTGCCTAAGCATACCTATTCAGCTATCTTGAGCATCTGTTTACGCAGGGCAGCAGTTTGAACCCTTTTTTTTTTTTTTTTTTTGTGAGTTCCACTAGCAGCATCAGAAGTCTAGGTACGAGGGTATCAGTCGAGCCACAAAAGGCACAGTTCACTCCTTCCAGGGTCAGCACATAGGTGGGGTCGGAGGGGTGACTTTAAAGCAGACACCTACCTTCTCATGCATATTAAATTTGGGTGGCAGGGTGCTTTTCTTCGTTCTCTTTCCCATCTCGCCATGTGGGATGAGGCTCTAACTCTATCCTTCCCTTCAGAAACTGGCTGAGAGCAGCTGTACCAAGACTTTAGAGTGTCCAGGCAACCAAGCAGCCACTCTTCCCCTCGATTCTGTCTTTTCTCTAAGCAAAGTTGTAGTGGGGAGTGCTGAGCTTAAGAAATGTGCTGCTGAGGCCGTCCATCCATGCCAGTTGGAAAGCCAAGTTAGAAATGGCCTTTCGACTGCTACTCAGAAAAGGCCCTGTGACTTTGCTTACAATCAGACAGCCTGCCAAGCGCTGGGCGCTGCGAGCTCCCCTGCACAGTGCACTCTCTCCCTCTTGGATATCCCTGGGACCCTCTGCATAAGTTCCTGCTTTCTGCCATCTTGAGTCTGGACTCAGGCTGAAGGATGAGCATCTTACAGGGACCAGGGCTGGGGGCCCTGCCAGTCATGATCTGTCCCCCGTGCTGAGGAAGGCCTGGCCCCTCCCCTGTGTCTGCAGACCACCCAGTCACATTCCAGTGTGTGTGCGCATGCCCGGGCTCTGAGCGCCGAGCACAGGAACCTGGCATGGGTGGCCAACTTGGCGAGATCTTCTCTCCTTACAGCTGCTTCATCAATGCCCCAGCCTGCGGGGAAATGGCTTTGCTCTCTGTGCAAAGGTGACTTGGTTCTCCCAGAGCTGCAGAATCCTATGATCCCAGCACTGGTGAGTGCAGATTGCATATGAGCGTCATCTTTTCTCTCTCTCTCTCTCTCTCTTTTTTTTTTGCAAGACCAACAGCCATAGAGGTGGAGACTCCCTTCTCTCTGAGGCACAGGCACCTCTTGGCTTGCTCCATTTCCCCTCTTACACACGTGGGCACTGCAGCCACTGTGCCCTGATGCTTCTTATAAGCAGAGGAAGGCTTGGGGCAGAGCACATACTAAGTCTAACTGTCAGCCACCTGGGATCAAAACTGCCTGACTCACGCGAGCCAAAGACTCAAGAGAAACAGTTCATTTTTACTTACCCATCCGTGTTCCCCTTACGGGCCACCAAGAATGTAACCAAATGCTTCTCCACTGGGTCTCTTCCCTTGTTGTCCGATCTGGGGTGCCAAAATGATATGAGGTGTCTCCTCTTATTAGATTCTTGTCTAGTGGATTTTGGCAAATGAAGCCCAAGGAGTCATGAAGTGTACAGAAATAATGAAAGTTGATTTGTAAGCCAAGGAAAGATAGAAGACAAAAACAGTTCCCCCACAAAGGAAGGAAGGGTACTTCAAAGACAGCAACCTCTGACGTTCTTGGGAGGTGAGCTTTTATACCATATTGAGGTTCCCCGTCTGCTCTTTTATGATTGGTCATGTTAGGATTATGATGCTAAAATATCAGCTCAACTAAAGCACTTTAGATAATCTAATGTAACCCAATAACCTACGTGTGAGAGTGAGCCCAAGTATGTGCGTGTTAGATACTGATAAGCCCGCCCACCAAGAGAACCTGGGGACTCAGAGATGAGCTGACATCAGCCTCAACCAATCAGAAGGGACTGTTTGGGTGTAACTGAGCCGAGCAAATCAGAAGGCTCCCAACCTAGAGGTTCCTGCTGAAACAACCTATACCAACCCAGTGCAAAGACCCTGCGCTCTCCATTGCCTGATGGAGGGCCCCCCGTGTCGCTGACCCTCAGACCCATCACTGAACTCAAGTATGGGTAAAGGTGGACCTGCTCTATAGGACTTTGACTGGGACACATCACACGTGAGTTCCTGGGTCTGGTGACGGGCTGGAGCTTAGACTTGGACTTAAACTTAGATTGAGAGTGTTAATGGAGTGCATGCTTGTTGAAACTTAATAAAATATTAACTATAGGATCTAAGAGTCGGTCAGTTGCTCGAGACAGGTCAGAATTGGGTCTTGGGGACCCAGTGTCTTTTGCCCAGTTTCAATCCTTAATTTGAATCGTTATCTCTTGGGGTGGTGGGCTCAAGTCTCCTGACACCACTGGTCGGCTCACCTCCCCACCCTGGTTTACACAGGTTCTCATCAGTATGCAGCCCACGGAAGGGGCTGAGGTTTTGCTTTGATTTCCATAATCCTTGCCTGGTCATTGTTAACATATCTTATTAACCTTCCCTGTTTTTGTTCTTTATACAGGTGGTCTCTTTTAACCCTTCCTGTTCCTCTGCCCTGCCTCATCACAGAGCCACACCCCCTCCCCACCACTGTGCAGGGAGTTTTAAGATGACAAGAAGGATACCACTAAGGAAACATTGAAAACTGAAAAGAAAAAGGAGTGAGAATGGTATGTGATTCTTGAATGGAAGGTGTGACTAGATCCAAACAGAGATGAAACTGGCTTTATCAAAGAATAAAAAGAACACAGATTTCTTTTTTTTTTTTTTTTTTGTGGTACTGGGGATTGAACTCAGGGGCATTCTACCTCTGAGCTACACCCCCAGCCCTATTTTTTTTATTTTTTATTTTTTGCGGTACTGGGAATTGAACTCAGGGGCATTCTACCTCCGAGCTACACCCCCAGCCCTATTTTTATTCTTTATTTTGAAACAGGGTCTCACTAAGTTGCGAGTGCCTCACTAGGTAGCTGAGGCTGGCCGCGAACCCGGATCCTCCGGTCTCAGCCTCCCGAATGCTGGGATTACAAGCGTGCGCCA
>PVLC010008293.1:0-59067 GCA_004027655.1 Graphiurus murinus | reverse complement strand
TCCTGGGCTTTTTGTTTTTCCAGATGAATTTAAGGACTGATTTTTCTATGTCTGTGAGGAGCGTCCTTGGCAATTTCATGGGTATTGCATTGAATTTGTAGATCAGTTTTGGGAGGATGGCCATTTTGATGATATTTATTCTGCCTATCCAAGAGCATGGGAGGTCCTTCCATCTCCTAAGGTCTTCATCAATTTCCTTTGATTGCTCCTTTTGATGTTCTCTGGTTTTCTTTTCTTCTTCTTCTTTTTTTTAAATGTTTAGCTTCCAGAAATGATTGTAACAATGCAGGGGTGGTCTACCTGAAAAGAGTAAAACAGGACCAAGTCTCGCATTCCATGTCCTCTTCTGTTAAGCAGCCCAAGATCAAATTCTTGTTGTTGCTATATTGTGCTTTTTGGTCATATTGTACTTATTGTCCCCCAAATCCTTGTTTTCTGTGTATCATTAGGCCACTTTAAAAAACATCACTAGGTTTTATTTTTAGGGCACTTTTAGGTTTAAGAAAAAGCTTAACAGAAAGTACAGGGAATACCTATATCTGCTCCCTTCCTTCACACGTTTTTTTTTTTTTTTTACAACATGTTGTATTAGTGCAGTATATTTGTTATAATTGGTGAACCAATATTGATACATTATCATTAACTGAAACCCACAATTTTATTTGAGTTCACTGTTGGGCATTTCTATGGGTTTTGACAAATACATAGTGCGTCGTGTTCACTCCTACTGTATCATACAGATTAATTTTTTTTTCAGTACTGGGGATTGAACCCTGGGGGTATTCTACTTCTGAGCTACACCCCCATCCCTATTTTTTATTCTTTATTTTGAAACAGGGTCTCACTAGGTTGCGGAGGGCCTAAGTAGCTGAGGCTTGCTGTGAACCTGGGATCCTCCTGTCTCAGACTCCCAAGTACTGAGATTATAAGTGTGCACCACCATGCCTGGCTATATAGATTAATTTAGTTGCTCTAAAAATCCCCTATGTTTTACCTACTCACTCCTCCCTCCACTACTGATCTTTGTACTGTCACCGTACTTTACTTTTACCTTTTCAGAATGTCATGTAGTTGGGGGTCACACACTTTATATCCTTTTCAGGTTGCCTTCTTTCATTAACAGTATACTAACTATTGACTTCCTTCATGTAGCATTTTAGATTCCTCTATTGTCTTTTTGTGGCTTTGGACCTCATTTCTTTTGAGTGTTGAATAATATTCCATTATCTAGATGTACTGCACTTTATCTGATTTTTGGATAAACATTTACTCGCTATAGTGCATTTTGATTGCTTCCAATTTTGGCAATTATGAACAAAACTGCTACAAATGTTGGTGTGAAGGTTTTTGTGTGGACATGTTTTCAACTCATTTGGGTAAATACCTAGAGTGCTATTGCTGGATAATGTGTAAGTGTCTCTTTAGTTTTATAAGAAAGTATCTTCCGAAGTGTCTGTAACATTTGCATTCTCAATAGCAACTAACAAGAGTTACCATTGTTCCACATCCTTGTCAGCATTTGCTGTTTTCATTATTTTGTATGTTAGCCATACAAAATAATAGATGTGGAGTGGTATCTCATTGTTTTAATTTGTAATTCCCTGGTGACAGATAATGTTGAACATAATTCTAGATGCTTATCTTCCATCTGTAGATCTTTGGCATCTGTTCAGATCATTGGGCTGTATTGGGTTGTTTGTTGAGTTTTAAGAGTTCTTTGTATATTTAAAAACAAGTCCTTTGAGCTGGGTGTGGTGGCACATGCTTGTAATCCCAATACTTGGGAGGCTGAGACCAGAGGATCCAGGTTTGCGGCCAGCCTCAGCTACTTAGTGAGGCCCTCTGCAACTTAGTGAGACCCTGTTTCAAAATAAAAAAAAATTACAAAATAGAACTGGGGGTATAGCTCGGAGGTAGAATGCCCCTGGGTTCAATCCCCAGTACCACAAGCAAAAAACCAAAAAAATAAGTCCTTTGATAAGAAATGTATTTGGAAGTATTCCTCATAGTATGTCTCTTTTTTCATTCTTGCCACAAATGCCTTTTTGAGAGCAGTTTTCATTTTAATGAAGTCTAATTTATTAACTTTTTTTTTGGTGCTAGGGATAAAACTGAAGTTCTCCACGTATGACGGGCAAATGCTCTACCATTAAGCTATGCCCCCAGCCCTGTCCATTTTTTCTTTTATGGATCTTGCTTTTGATGATGTATCTAAAAGTTCATTGCCAAGTCCAAGATCTGTTTGATTCTTTCCTACTTTATCTTCTAGAAGTTTTAAAGTTTTGCATTTTACCTTTAGGTCAACGACTCATTTTAAGTTAGTTTTTGTGAAAAATGTAAGGCCAGTATCTAGGTTCTTATTTTGTTTGTTTGCATCATTAGACCATTTTTTAATCCTTTCTCTTTTTGTGCATTGTATATTTTCTTCCTAAGATCAGAGCCTCCAGTGTATTATCCCTGTTAATGTAATATTTTACATTATAGTCCACTAAATCTGTCAGGATCCTTTTGAATTTTGTCTTTTATTCATATACCTATTCATATATTAAACTTTTTTGAAAATGTTTATTGAGTGTATACCATGAGTTAATCCCAGTTCTAGATATTGAGGGTATATTCTGAACAAAACAAACTATTTGTTCTTTAAGAGCTTCCTCTTAAGGTTTGAAAGGAAGAAACATAGATAGGAAACAAATATACAAGTAAACACATGCTTTGTCAGATAATTCTGAGTGCTGAGAAGAAAGATAAGCAGGTTAAGGAGACTAAGTAATGAGGAAGGTTGTTTCAGTTCAGATGGTCAAGGAAGACTGGTCTCATGACCTTTAGTGAGTCCTCCAGATGCTCAGGGAAAGAGAATCCAAGCCAATGATACTGCATATGCAAAGGCCCTGAGGCTTGAGTTTACTTGGTTTGCCTGAGGAATAGTAAGGAAGCCAGTGTGGTTGGAGTAGAATGAGCAAAGGAAGAGACTGAGAGATGCTGAGATTGGAGAAATAATAAGGGGCAAAATGGTCAGCTTTTTATCATTTAAATGTTCTGCCTTTCAGCCCCATTGTTGATAAAGGTATAGGAAAAGGCGGAAGGGAGAGCCCTGATAAAACATCCCTAGCACTCTTCCAGTATCTCACTTTCGGCATACACATTCAATTGGTAGCTACTCCACCTAATTGTATTCTAGCATATTATTTTTGTATTTCTTCACCTTGTCCATAGGGATTTCATGAAATAACTTGTCAGGGGCCTTGCTGGAGACCAGATAAAACTTGCCTGTCAAATTTCCAAATCTGTTGATGTAGTAATTTGTCAAAG
Organism: Graphiurus murinus; assembly: GCA_004027655.1. Taxonomy (NCBI): domain Eukaryota; kingdom Metazoa; phylum Chordata; class Mammalia; order Rodentia; family Gliridae; genus Graphiurus; species Graphiurus murinus. The sequence goes on along the minus strand of PVLC010008293.1, from coordinate 55,755 downwards.
AAGAAAATGAAGATCTTAGCAAACCCATGCTAATTGCTAATAGTTACCTATTTCTGGGTGTTCATAAACCATCCTCTTGATCAAGATTGACTGACATATTATTTTTAAACAATCAAATGTTTGCAAATGTGTAACTATAAAGTTAGTGATTTCTTTTTTAAAATAAAATAGAACTGTTTATCATATAACTAAGTAGTAGTGTTTCAGGGACCTCCTTTTTCCTCTGAATTAACTGTGAACTAATGCTCTATCAGGACTTGGTGACCATATCAGGTCTCTTCTCACACCAACAGGATGCCCAGCAGTTCAGTTCAATTCTGATCCCAGCTCCTGGAGTGAGTGCAGGCTCCATAGGTTAAGGTCTCATTCTCACAAGACTGCCCTCACTCAGGTACCAGTCAAAAGTTTCAGAAGGGGACAGGTCACCTGTGTTTCTGACCAACCAGCTATAACCGGAGGGTTCTGCAATCCCTCCTTGGGCTTGATAATTTGCTAGAATGACTTACACTCTGGAAAACAATTTGCTTATGTTTACTGGTTTATTATAAAGGATACAACTCAGGAACACCAAAATGGAAAGATGCGTTTGGCAGACATGGCGGCAGAGGTGTGGCATAGAGCTTCTGTGCCCCCTCCAGTTGAGCCGCCCTAACAGCACCTGGATGTGTTCACTAGCCTGGAAGCCCCCACCTCTGTTGTGTAGGGTTTTTGTGGAGGTCCCATTAGGTAGGCATGATTGGTTAAATTATTGGTCATTAGTGAATGAACTCAGTCGGAAGCCCCTGTCACTTTCCAGAAGGTTGGGGTACAGGGCTAAAAGACCCAACCTTCTCATCACTTTGCTGGCCTTTCTGGTGTCCAGCTCCCATCTTGAAGCTATTCAGGAACCCACAAGCTATTCAGGAACACACAGGTATGGTTGAAAGGAGCTTCCTATGAATAACAGAAGACACCCACATCACTCAGAAAATTCCAGGGGTTTTTGGAACAGGGACAGAGACCAGTTGCATTTTTTATTATGTCGCAGGTGCATTAACTCATCTGAAATCTAGGTATTTAATGTTTGCCTATTAGTATCTAGTGTACTTTGAATTGGAGGAAGTGTTAGTAGTGGTATATCTTTTAAAATCTAGCACTTGGCTTTAGAAGTGTACATACAGTTGGTGGCCGAGGTGGTTCATTTAAGCCTATGCACGTGTCTGAGAAGAAATGTTCTCAATAAATGGTGAAGTTTAAGTGCTCCTTTGTGACTGCTTAGAAATATACCTGCATTTCTTTATGCACAAGAGTAGCAAAACAATTGTAACCGTGTATGTTTAGTACAGCACCAGCTTTGAACATTTACCTGTCTGGCTGCTTACATTCTGCTTTATAACAGTAGCATGAGGAAGCTATTATTACTACTCCAAAACACACATAATTTCACTGATGAGGAAATTAAGACCCAGATAGTTTAAGGCCACACAGCTGAAAAGTCACAGAGTTGGGATTTAATCTAGGTCTCTTGGGCTCTGAAATCTGTGCTCTTTTCATTACATCTGCTACTCCCCATTTGCATGTACACTTGACTTCCCGCCTTCAGATGCAAAGCAACAGGGAAATGAGATAACGGGATCTGGCCTGGAAATGAGTCCTTTGACTGGCTAGCTGTGTAACGGAGGCGGATTATTGGGTCTGATTTTTACTTTTGAGATAAGGAGCTGACTAGATAGTTTCTGAATTCCCTTGTTGTATACAACTACAAAATAATACACAATTACTTTGATTACTAGTTTCTTATGTCTATCAATTATGTAAAACTTAAGAAAGTCAGTGTCAAACTTTAAAGAAAATATCTCACTTTTTTAAACCTTTGACCTTGTGGCCCTAGGATGATAACTTTACCTGAGGCTTCCTTTGTATTTCAGACAGATTATGAAGGACAAGCCAAGAAACTCCTGGAACTGATGGAAAACACGGATGTGATCATTGTTGCTGGAGGAGATGGGACTCTGCAGGAGGTATGGCTTTTTCTCTTTGAGGTCATTTGAAGGTGAGAAAAATGGAATTAGGTTTGAGAATGTTGGTGTTGTAAGTTAAGGAATTGCTTATTTATTTATTTATTTATTTATTTATTTATTTATTTATTTATTTATTTATTTTGTGGTACTGGGGATTGAACTCGGGCATTCTACCTCTGAGCTATATCCCCAGCCCTATTTTTTATTCTTTATTTTGAAACAAGGTCTCACTAAGTTGCAGAGTGCCTCACTAGGTAGCTGAGGCTGGCTGGGAACCAAGCTCTTCAGGTCTCAGCCTCCCAAATGTTGGGATTACAAGCCTTTGCCACCACGCTCAGCTGGAATTGCTTCTTTGTAATTTATTTTTTTAACATTCTTGCTCTCAAGCTAGACTAGCTCTAAATCTTTCACACGCACTTATATTTCATTGTTTTTTGTAAGCCCTCTGCCCAACATGTATAAAGGCTTATATATTGTCACCTTTAGTTGGTGAACAGATAAAGAGTGGTACTTTCAGACAATAGACTATTATTCATTACTAAGAAAAATGGGCTCTCAAACCATGAAAAGATACAGCAAACCTAAGTGCTTATTACTGAGTGAATATGAGAAGAAGCCAACATGAAAAGGCTACACACTGTATGATTACAACTATTTGACACCTGGGAAAGAAAAACTTTGGAGATCAGTAGTTGCCAGTGGCTGGGGAAGAGAGAAATGAATAAGTAGAGCACAGAGGATTTAGAGCAGTGACACTGTGTGACACTAGAGTGGTGGGTGCATGTCTTTATATGTTTGTTAAAATCCATGGAAGGTACAACACAAAGAGTGGACCCTAATGTGAACAGTGGGGTTTGGGTGATACAGATGTGTTGATGTAGGTTCATGAATTGCAATAAAGGCACCACCCTGGAGGGGATGTTGATAATAGAGAGGGATACATGGGTGTGGAACATGGGGTATATGAGAAATCAGTGTATCTTCCTCTCAATTTGGCTGTGAACCTAAAACTGCTTTAATAAAGTTTAAAACCAGGCATGGTGGCTCACACTTGTAATCCCAGTACTTGGGAGGCTGAGACAGGAGGCTTGTAGGTCACGAACCTTAGCTACTTAGTGAGGCCCTCCACCACTTAGGGAGAGCCTGTTTCAAAATGAAGAATAAAAAATAGGGTTGGGGGTGTAGCTCAGAGGTAAAATGCCCCTGGGTTCAATCTTCAGTACCACACACACACAAAATAATAATAATAATAATAATAATAATAATAATAATAATAATAATAATAAAGTTTATTTATTTAAAAAAGTGGCATATCCTTAATGCTCACTTCAGTCCAGTAAGGGTGGTGGGTATACTGTCTTGCAAAATGATCTTTCCCTGCAGCAGACTAGAGTGTCCCTATCCCCTGGACACCCTGACAGTGCCTGCAGGGGCTGCTGCCAACGCTCAAACACTCCATCCTGCACACTCCTCCCCACCCATACTCATTTGTGGTCTCCTTTCATCTCTGTCTGGTTGCTTCATCAGGGTGCAGGGATCAGCAGCTAACAGTAGAGAAAGCTGTCCTATGTTTGACTTGGCCCTTATGTAAGCCTTAGTAAACTTCTTTTAAAAAGGCTGTGCTAATGATCTTGTAATTGTTTTTATGGCTTTTTAATGGAGTGTGAAGAATACTGATAGCATGCCTACAAAGAAGTAGACCACTTGACAGCCCCATTTAATTCTGAAACCCTGAGGTAGGAGATCAAGGGAGGAGATTTGTGTCAACCTTTACAAATGTTTTTAAAGAAAGACAACAAATTGTATATTTGGCATAATCACAGTCATATTAAAGTAGGCATTGGTTTTTTAACTCTTTGTGATTAACTAATCTCACTTAACATAATGTTTTCCAGTTGCATCCATTTCCCTGCAAATAACATGATTTTGTTCTTCTTTATGGTTGAGTAATATTCCATTGTGTACATATCTCATAGCTTTGTAATCCATTCATCTGTTGATGGACATCTTGGCTGTTTCCATAGTTTGGCAATTGTGAATTGTGCAGCTATAAACATAGATACACGTGTGTTGGTCTGATAGTTTGGTTTCCATTCTTTTGGGTAGATACCCAGATGCTAGGGAGAAGAAGGGGCATAAGAGGGTCTCCAGGAGCTGGGCGTGGTGGCGCACGCTTGTAATCCTAGCATTCAGGAGGCTGAGACCGGAGGATCCGGGTTCGCGGTCAGCCTCAGCTGCCTAGTGAGGCATTCCGCAACTTAGTGAGACCCGGTTTCAAAATAAAGAATAAAAAATAGGGCTGAGGGTGTAGCTCGGAGGTAGAATGCCCCTGAGTTCAATCCCTAATACTGCAAAAAAAAAAAAGGGTCTCCAGATGAAAAAGGAGAAACCCTGGATGAGCAAAGAAATTGACTTAACTGAGGGGAATGGGGGGGGCACTCTAATGCACATGATGTACTTTCACAAATATATCAAGGTTAATTACTAAACTGAACTTGAGAAGGAGGGAGGGCGAGGGAGTGGGGTGGGAATTGGGGAAGGGGTTAAATGGGAAATGTGTGCATATATGCCTTTATCAGCTTGTACCTAACAAAGATGTATGATTACAATGCACCAATTATTATAAAAAAAAGTAGGCATTGATTACAAAAAGGACTCATGAGAAGTATTCCAAAATTTAAACAAGTGCTTAATATTATTTATCCAGCATGTTCAAATTATGAGAAATCATTTTTCTTTCTGGTAGTTTTCATAGTTTTACATGAATACTATCCCCCTTGTCTTTATATTCCTCAATACAAAACATTTTCTGAAAACAAATTTCTTTGAGGGTAGCAAACTATTTTTTTTCCTGTATGTGTACTTTATAGTAGTAAACCAGGCTTTTTGGTATAATTGATGCATATAACACATTTATGTAAAACTTAAAACATAAGCATTAGTAAAGTTAGTTCTATAGAATTTAAACAATTTTACTAATGTAATGTAAAATTTTTACAAGTAGCTTTTATTGGTCCGAGGTTAAGAAGAAACTCTAATTTAGCTCTCATCATATTTTAAATTATAATATTTTAAGATCCAATACATCATTTAAGATAGTTGAAAAAAAAAAAGAATATGTAGTCAATGAAAACAGGATCCAATTTCTTTATGATAAGGGAAATGCATGTTTATGATAATTTTTGTTTTTTTATATTTTTAGGTTGTTACTGGGGTTCTTCGAAGAACAGATGAGGTGAGCTTTTAAGAAAGAGTCATTGTATTTTAGCTTTTACTTTACTGTCCTTTTTATCATTCTTTTTTCTTTTACTTTTCTCTCCGTGATAAAGTGGGTACAAATTGTGATTGGGTTTTAGAAAACACAGCACTGCGGGTTCTATTACAGGACATGCTCATTAATCCATGGTGGACTTTCTACATTGCTAATCCAGAATGGGTTTTGTTAATAGTTGTTTAAAATAGAAAATTTTCCAGTGGAATATTTTCTTCAAAAAAATCCTTCATACAATATGGTATGTTCATGTAATGGGAGCCAGATAGCAGTTAAGTCAATGAACCAAACCTATAGATATCTACATGTTTAAATCTCAAAAATGATGAAAAAAAAGACAGGTTGCCAAAGTATTTTAGCATTTCTACAAAGTTTATAAATTCAGAAAAGAATTCTACATATTGTTAATGGATGTCTAAATATGTAAGAAGAGAACAATAATGTGGCTGGAAAGCAATCACACCAACCTCAGAGTAATAGTTTTCCTCCAGGAAGAGGGAGACAAGAGTAGGATTAGAAGGGACTTCAATTGTATCGCCACCATCTTATTTATCAACACATCTGAAGCAAAATGGAAAATGTTAGCATTTGTTAAATCTGGGTCATGAGCTCATGGGTTTCTAATATAAATATACTTTTCTGTAATAGTTTAAAATATTTCACAACTAAAAACAAAAAAGATCTCTTTCAGTCCCTTTGATAATAGTCATTTGCCAAAATAGTCTTCAGGAAACTTACAGTATCTATTGTATTTGTGTGGCATATAATTAAATCCTGCTATGCCGTTGCCTACTGCAACTGAAACTTGCTTATTCTCTTTGCTTCATTTGAACTTGAGATAATTTATAAAGCACTTTCACCTGGTATTGGTCACTGTACAAGTGATAGACATTTTTACTTGAATTTTATCTGCAATGTTTTCAAATAGTCTGATAACATAATATAGTCTCTGTCACATTAGTGCATTAATTTAATATTTGCACGACTCTCATTATCTCAATCTTTTTCCTTTCAAACAGTTGTTGTTATTGAGTACCCAAATATTTCCTCCAAATTCTAAATTGTCCTCTTTTCAATGATTGCTTTGTATAGCAACTGCTCACTTAGGAGTATTTCATTACTGGTCCAGGGATGTGGGAATGGTGATGGGGAGGCAGAGACAAGGGCCAGTTACCTTTCATAGTGGACAGACATACCTGTCTCCTGTTAAGACCGATTTTCTAACCATAACAATAAAACTGTCTTCTTCTTTTTTCCCCCCAGGCTACCTTCAGTAAGATTCCCATTGGATTTATCCCACTGGGACAGACCAGTAGTTTGAGTCATACCCTCTTTGCCGAAAGTGGAAACAAAGTCCAGTAGGTTGTCAATGTGGAATATTAGCAGTTGTGGGTGAGCGCGCCTGGGAATGAAAAAATCACATGTATGATATAACTTTTTTTTTTTTTATTTTTGATAGCCTGAAACTTCAAATAATTGAGAGGAGACCTAGATCAAGGTTCAACCTTTCAGTTCATTGGGAAATTTCCCAGTGGGGTTGTGGGACTCTGCTAGGTCAGGTATGGAGAGGAATATTTTATGCCCTTCTGTCAGCTATGAAGAGGGTATCTCTAATCCAAACTGTTTTTGTGCATTTATACTGTAAAACTCTTTCAGGAAGCAGATTGCACTGATCATTTGTTTGCTTGAAGTATATAGTATGACAAACATCAGGTCCCTTCTGAAGACTCAACTGGTAGCTGTGGCTTCGTTATCTTGTTGATATAAATAGCTAAAACAACTAAATACATGTTACCTTGTTGATATAAATAGCTAAAACAACTAAATACATTCACATCCTTGGACTGCCTACAGTGGGAGGCAGTATCAATAAAGTAGAAGGGGAAAGCAGGGCCGCCCTGACATCTAAATTAAATTGTTGTGGGTCTAACAGTGTCTTCAGGAGTCAAATTTTTCATGAAAGCATCTTGTGAACAAATCCCTAGTCTTTCAAGAAGATAGGGATCTTAAATTTGAGACCTGGCTTTTACAGTGATTAATAATATAATCTTTAGCAAATGGTTGTCAAGAAGACCTAATTAGGTGGAGAAATAGTTACATAATCTTTGATGTAAGCTTTGTGACATATTGGAAGAAATCAGTAAGTAAGTATTTGTTGAATGATGTAAAATTTTCTTATGACTTTTCTAGTTCTAATCTAGAATCAGTAATAATAATACTCAGGTGTTTTTCAATTTTAGCTAAGGATTTTTTTTCTGCTTTGGGATTCTTTGATGAGGCTAGTTTTATAGGTTTTTTTTTTTTTTTTGCTGTTGTAATTTTAGGAGTCAACTGTTATAAATTTTAATAATTCTATATTTTTACAAAAGCCTTGGTCCTATACCAAATGGTATGCATGCAGATAGATACAAATACCAGGGCCTCATTCAGACTTCTCACATGCTTCAAACCTTAATATCATGGGATCATTCATCTATTCACCAGTCATCCTGAAGCCTACCAAACAGGAGAGGCCATTTCAGTTGGCCCTGTTTTTTGTCCTCAGTTTAGAATTTTTGAGGGGCAATAGGTAAGGACAAATGATTTACTCATGCATTGTCACCCATCTGAGATAAATCCTATCTGGTTCAGGTCTTGGTTACACTAGAGGGCTTATCCTCCCTTTTGCCAGTTGAGATTATGTGGATGCTGTAGCCAACATCTGCAGGAGGCATGTGTGAGTGACCAGAGGCACATCACTTTCCTCGGAGACCTGCTCGCCTGCCCCAAGCCAATTTCAAGAGTATGGCAACTCTTAGGACCTGAGATAGCATTCCATTTGGGGCAACTGACTTCCCCCCATTGTTAAACTACTGCCATTGCTGCTTCTATTTATGATTTAAAGATTTAGAAAACTTAATTTATAAGCATGCCACAGGGCTCTTAGGTAATCAAAAAACTCTACCCTGGGTTTAGAATTTTGTAGCTCTCTTAACCTGGCAGTTGCCTAAGGCTATTTAAAAAGAACACAGCTTTGCTTTTTGTCCTGCTGTCAAGAATTTTTGTACCATAATTACTAGGAGGAAAAAAGAAACTTCTTCTTGGAATTTGGAATGTTGCAGGCAAATAGTCCTAAAAGTGCTGTTCCATGCTACAGTGCTGCTTTAATTAGAACTTTCAATTATTGCTGGAGAGCGAGATACATACATATATATATATATATATATATATATATATATATATATATATTTTTTTTTTTTTTTTTTTTTTTTTTTTTTTGGTGGTGGTGGTACTGGGGATTGAACCCAGGGGCATACTACCTCCAAGCTACACCCCCAGCCATATATATAGTTTGGAAGCCAAATTGCTGAGAGTCTCACTAAGTTGCCAATGTTGGCTTCAAAACCTGCAATCCTTCTATCTCAACCTCCCAAGTACTGGGATTACAAGTGTGTGCCACCATGCCTGGAGAGAATGATAAATTTAAGGTTGCATTTTAGTTGCCTTTTGCCAAACAATTTAGAAAAAAAATTATACAAAAAGACATTTGGGTTGCAATAGTTTTTAATTTTTTAAAATATTAATCTCTCATACCACCACCACCACAAAAAGAGAGACAACCAGATATTATGTACCTCCTGTTAGAAGTTCATACCACAACATAGGGAGCATTTTTACCCAAAACTCAACTACTGAATCTGATACATATTTTCCATTTAAGATACAAGTTTTCAAAAAGTACAAGCAGTAGAGATGAGGGATAGTCAGTAAAATCCTGTCCCTCAGAAACTCAGTAAGACAAACAGCCCATATCTTTAACAAGTTGGAAAATGAAAAGGAGAGAAGAAACTTGAAACATGCAAGAAAATTACAATTTATACTTCTTATTTGGATCATGATTTGAACAGAGAAACATGGATATGCTATGTTAATTAAAATTTGAACATTGGCTAAATATAAGTTGATAATGGAAATTAAAAATATTTTAGGTATGCCATTTTATGCTTTTTAAAATATCTTTATCTTTTGGAGATTCATAAGGAACTGTTTATGGATGAAGTATTAAGATATCTAAGATTTGTTTTAATTGATAGGGGGTAGGGGATGGGTAAGGAATAATAAGGAAATAAGATTGGCCGTGACTTGATAATTGTCTAGGCTGAATGAGGAATATATAGGAGTTCATGGTACTATTCTCTGTATTTTTTATATGCTTAAAGTTCTACAGAGTAAAATAATTCAGAGAATAGAGAGAGCCTCTATTATGTGTTGTGTGCTGTGCTAGGTGTAGGTTTTACATTAGTAAGTAAATGGATGTAAATTATTACTAACCCTGTGGAACTATCAGTCTCTAGGTGGAGACAATTTGTAAAGAAGTACACAGTATATTACAAATTGTGATTTATGAAGGGACATCAACACTTAGTGATAGAATTACAGGGAAGGACTTACCTACGAGCCAGATGAGATGGAGTTCTCTAAGACAGACAGTGATATGTCAGTCATGCTCTACAAGATGAGAATACCAGCTGTGCAGAGAAACTGAAGATAGTTACAAGAGGGACTGACTGGCAGAGCGAGAAGAACTTGGTGTGGGTCTACTTGTTCTGTCCACTCGGAGAGCAAGTATCTTATTGTTTAGACACTTAATGTGATATTTCTTTTGTTGACTATTTGTTGTTTATTTAAGTATGTCTAACTTTGGATCTAATTAAAGTACAAAGTCTAGAACTGCCTCAAAGCCTGGCATAGTTGCACGTGCCCTGAATGGATGTCAGTGGTATATACCTTCTGATGAGTATTTTTTTACTTACAGGTTTTCCAAAAGACTGTCAGTCAGAATATAGATAAGAATAGTTGTGTGTCTTTGAACAAAAGAATCAGCAATTAAAATGAAGTATATCCTAAAAAATAGGAAAAATGTCTTGGTTCCTGGATTATATTTTGCTAAGATAACTATAGCAAAGCAAATCTTGTCCTTTAGTTAACCTTCTGGCTATTAGAGAAAGAGAAATAGTATTTTTTTGAAGTGCCTGAATTTCTTATAATGAATAAAAGATGTTATGTTATTATTTATTTAGGGACCGTATTTTCCTATGATAATATAAGGCAAAATGGAGAGATTCAATAAATGTTAAATAAGTGATTAATGCCTTGTATAAACTTGCCAAAGCCTTCCTTTGAGTCTGTCTTAGAGCCTTCCACTATATTTAAACGAGTTACATATGGATATATAATATAAATATGTAAATGTTATTCTTTCATGCTTTTTCATTCTGCTTTCTTGGACAGTTTTGAAAGACTGTCTTTTCTCTGACCCACCCATTAGCGTTCTGGGCAGAAATGTGTCTGTGGCAGGGGCAGTGTCACTCGTGTTTCACGGCATGATTTCCTTTTTGTTCCCCTTTAGACATATTACAGATGCCACCCTGGCCATTGTAAAAGGAGAGACAGTTCCACTTGATGTCTTGCAGATCAAGGTAAAGTCTTTCCTGTAGATTTTGAAAAAAAAAAAAATTATCAAAGCACTAGACATATACATGTTAAAGAATATAAAATGTAGTGGTTCAGCTGAGATTATAATGCATACAATTGTCCCGGATTCCTATCCCAAGTATTAATCTCCAGAAAAAACTTTTACATGTTAATTCTATTCATTGTCACTAATTAGTAGGCTTAGGATCCTACTTTTTAAAGAAATTGTGGTAAGTGCAGTTCAGTGGTAGAATGTGTGCTTAACATGTGCGAGGCCGTGGGTTTGATCCCTAGCACTATACATGAAAAAGAAAAAGTAATAAAATTTGCCATCTTACCCATTTTTAAGTGTTTAGTTCAGTAATATTAAGTATAGGAGGCTACTTTTTGATGTATCAGTTTTAGATCTTACCTCTTGACCTCTGTTATATAAGTTCCTTTATCTCTTCCTAATACAATTATATCTCTATTTTTAGTTCCTCTATTATTTACCTTTAGGCCACGAGTGATTCATCTGGATCATATAGTTGTTTTGAGTATTAAAAGAGCTCATAAGTATAAAAAAGAGCTCACTTACAGTGGCCACCTCTTTCTTCCATGCTTTGAAAAAGGTGAAACCTTTCTCAAGTCTGTTTCTCCTTTGGAGCTGCTTCTCTTTCTTTGGAATTCAGGTTAGTTAGTTGTCTTGCAATCTCAGCTCTCACATGGGCTTAAGAGAAGTTAAAATTTTGTAGATTATCTCTTTTTCTAATTTCAGAGTGTGAATGGTTTATTTTTTTATTTTTCGTAGCTTTCTACACTTAAGGTAGAAACAAAACGCCCCATTTTTTATTGGACACCTGTTTCTTTTTCTTAGTCTAAGATCCCTAAAATTTCTACATTAACTGATGGGAATTGTTTTCTTTTCACTCTTCTTTAAACCTTTATTCCAATAAACTCTCCCAGTTATTTTCTTCCTCAAACCAGTAGGCTGTTTTCTTAGAAATTTTGCTCTTTCGGGGTATTTGTGAATTGGGGCAGCACATCTCCTTTGCTGTGAAGGTCTGGGTGTGTACCTGTCTGTCTGCTTTTGCTTTTTTTTTTTGGTGGTGGTGCTGGGGATTGAACTCAGGGACGTTCTACCTCCGAGCTACACCCCCAGCCCTATTTTTTTTATTCTTTATTTTGAAACCGGGTCTCACTAAGTTGTGGAGTGCCTCACTAGGTAGCTGAGGCTGGCCTTGCACCTGGATCCTCCGGTCTCAGCCTCCCGAATGCTGGGATTACAAGCGTGCGCCACCACGCCCGGCTTGTCTGCTTTTGCTTTTTTTACTGACCTGTTTGTCTCATGGTCCAACTGCCTGTCCTGACCTTCAGTGGGCTGTGATTTGGTGATACCTTGTCTGTCGGCCTCTTGTCTGTCCATATGACAGTGCTTACTTTGATGGTGTTTGTGTCAAGCACAAGCTCCACAGGGACCTGTGTCCATTCATTGACCTTCAGGCACTTTTGAATCCTGACAGCTCTGTACCCCTCGGGTTGTTGACTGAGCCTGTTCATCTCTTCACACAGCTGGGTTGCCCATTTCCTGTTGACCAGAGCCACTAGCTAGTATGTAGCACCCCACATGTGTGCATCCTCGAGATTAGAAGGTTGTTTTTATTGATCATAATGGAATGGTCCTACGCCTCTTCTCTCCTCCTCCCATGAAGAAAGAGGAAACTTCATGTTAGGGCACCAGTCTGCACGTCCTGAATGCTTCCCTCGCCACTTCTTGCCTATACCACATGCCTTAGAACTGCAGTTCCCAAGGAATGTTAGGTAGAAAATTCCTCCTAGAGAACAGTCGACAATTAACAACACAGGAAAGCCCCTTATTATATTTCTCCTTTTGGAAATTTATAGTGAGCATTAACATGCCGAAGACTCTAAGAAGAATGAACAGCAATAAACATAACTTGTTTCAAACCAGGAAAGTTTGGTATTTCCCAGCCTATCTCACAGGAGTCTTCTGTCACATTCATCCTCGTTGTTGTTGTCGTCATCATTATCAATGGCACCTGTTAGCATCTTAGGAAACCTGTGGGGAAGTACTGCTGAGGACACAGCAAACAGTGCCGTTCCCCCGCCACCTCCCCGGACACTTGCTCTTCTCTCCTTGTTCCTCTTTCCAATCCTTTCCTAACCTTGCCCAAGCTAGTTTCCTTATTTTTAAAATACTGGTCAAAACATACAAAGTTGCAGTTAGGAAGAATAGTTTTGAAAGCTAATTGAACAGCAGGGTAACTATAATCAATACTAATGTACTGTATATTTCAAACTAGGAAAATAAACTTTTCAGATGTCTCAAAATGGCAATCATCAAGAAGTCAAATAACAGGCTAGGCGTGGTGACGCATGCTTATAATCCCAGTACTTCGGAGGCTGAGATAGGAGGATTGCGAGTTTGCGGCCAGCCTCAGCTACTTAGTGAGGCCCTGTTTCAAAATAAAGGATAAAAAAATAGGGCCTGGAGGTGGAGCTCAGAGGTAGAATGCCCCTGGGTTCAATCCCTAGTTCCACACACACAAAAAAAAAATATGTGAAAATACCAGTGTCAATCTCAGTACTGTGTATTGGGAAAGGGGAAGGTGGGGAGGCCGGGCGGGGTCACAAAGTGCTGTGTGGATGTATGTCATTGTCAACATGATTTACATTATGATGTGAGACTATAATGCACCAATAAAAGCACATTAAAAAGTCACAAAAAAGGATAAGCGAGGTGACATGTTAATTAAATTTTATCATCCATATTGTATACATATATCCACATATCAAATCATTTATTATACTTGGTAAATATATTTAATTAGGATTTGTTAATTAAAAATAATATTAATAAGCTGGGTACCATGCCACATACCTGTAATGCCAGTACTTGGGAAACTGAGACAGGAAGATTGTAGGTTCAAGACCAGTGTGCAGTAACTTTGCAAAACCCTGTTTAAATAAAAAGGGCTGAGGGTGTAGCTTAGTAGTGGAATGCCTCTGCATTCAATCCCCAGATAAATAAATAAATAAATAAACTAATTAATTAGTTGATAACATAGATATATTTATGTTTTGTTTTAAAATTTGTTTTCCTTGACTACCAATCTCCTTTGCTTCTCCACCCATTGTGCAGTCGCACCTGCTTTGTATTTTCTTAGTACTCTATGCATATCTCTTATTGAACTGCCCACTGTATATTGTTATTGCTTGTATCTGTGTATGTATCCACCCTGCTGTACTTTGAGTTCCTTAGCCTCTGGCAGAAGGCTTGGCTCAGAGGGAGGGGTTCAATAAATATTTATGAGGTGAAGGAAAACATACCTCCTTTCAGATACTTGAGAAGTGACTGTTGTAGGATTATAGTGAGAGAAGAGATATTTTGATTCATGCAAGTGCTTTATAGGTTATTCTTTCACTTAACTGTATGATTAACAACAGTAACTTTTACTTTTTTATTATCTAAATTGTTTTTAGAAATTCATTTTGTTTTTGGTGGCTGCCACTTAGTGTGCTAGGAGGTGAGGAGACAGTGGTGGTAAACCTTTCCCACTCATAGGAGGTCATGTGGAGAGGTTTGAGTATTGAGCAAAAGACAACCCTATCTTCATGAGTGAAAGCCAGTGTTCAGGAGTGAAGTGGTTTGCCTCATTAGCAGTGGGTATTTTGAGAATTCTCACTTCAAAACAATTGTTCTGAGTTACTTTTATTTATTTGTTTATTTATTTATTTATTTTTGCGGTACTGGGGATTGACCTCAGGGGCATTCTACTTCCGAGCTATACCCCCAGCCCCATTTTTTATTCTTTATTTTGAAACTGAGTCTCACTAAGTTGCAGAGTGCCTCACTAGGTAGCTGAGGCTGGCCGCGAACCCGGATCCTCCGGTCTCAGCCTCCCGAATGCTGGGATTACAAGCGTGCGCCACCATGCCCGGCTCTGAGTTACTTTTATTTGATAAATCTTTAGTGATCGGCATGTAACATTTCTAAGAAATAATGTGGAATTCAATTCACATAGTTGCTTATGCTGTGACAAAACCATCACTTATTATATCCAGGTATGTTGTCCGTTGACTTTCCACAGGCAGGAAGGCAGGCCAGAAATCATGTTGGCTCTATCTCCAAAATATATCCAGGATCCAGCATTTCTTCCTGCTGCTCCTGTTGCCACCCTGGTCCTGGGCACCTTCATCTTTTGTCTGGGTTGTTGCAGACACCTCTGACCGCTGTCTTTCCTTCTGTCCTTGCCTCCCGGTGCTCTATTTTCAACAGCCAGAACGCAGTCACAAGTTAGGGCACATTACTTCTCTGCTTGAAGTCCCTCAGGAGCTTCCCGTCTGTGGATGAAAGCCAAAGGCCTTCAAGGCAAACACAGTCTGGTCCCTGTCCTCTCCATGGCCTTGTCTGGACTGCTCCTGTACTTCAGGTCTCTGTCCAATTTCATGTATCGATGGTATCTTCTCTCACCTCCTTGTATTAATTGACAGTCACCCCTCCCCTCAACATCTTTCTGTATTTTCATTCTATTTACCCCTCTTTCTAACGTTTCTTGTTCCTCTACTATTGTTATATAAACGAAGGATTAGAGAAAAATCTTTTTACTTAACAAGTAGAATTATAGGTCCCTCTTGGTTGCTGATACCCCAGTCCTAGCTCTCTTAAGGGTTCACATGTAGATTTAGAGGCATGGCTTCTGTTACATAGTTTTCTGATGTTGGAGCTCTGTTCTAACTCCACCTCTTTCAATGCTCTCAGTTCCCAGGCTTGGTATCTCCAAAGCCTCTGACTTTTGGGGTCCTGTGGCCCTTGGACCAGACTCTTAGATGAGTTACTATCAAAATGACTCACAGCCCTGCTATATTCCACAGTATCCACTTAGCACCTTGGAGACTGACTAACATGTCCTTGCTCTGCCAGCCAGCGAGTGGCCTCATTGTCACTACTTTGCTGTGCAACCTTTCCCTCTACTTTCCTTTTCCCTTGAATAAGTAGGTACAGAAAGCAGAAAAGCCAGTCTACCGCCCACCTGAGCAGACACATCACACAGGGTTAAGACGCCAATGTCTCTTTCTTGTAGGCCTCTCCTACTTGTGTGTGATTCTCCTAGAAATCGCTTGCTAGGTTTTGGCAGAGTGGGAGTGACGTGGGGTTGGGGTAGCCCTTTCTCCACACCAGAACTTCAGCTGCCCAGGATTCATCCTCCAGATAATAATCTTTGTTTATGCTGGTCATGGTGGGGTGATGGCATGGGGGAAACTTAGCTAGTTCTGCTGCCTTTTAGCAACTCTGGAATTGTGTTGAGCATTTGATGGCTGTCTTTAGAATGTCCAAATATAGGATGTCTATTAGTTTTTAGCTCTTGGAATTAATCTGCAGTTCAGAGCTACAGAAAAAAACAAAATCCCATTCAGAATCTTGACATATGTATGTATGTTTAAATTAAATACTTTAGCTGGGCGTGGTGGCACACACTTGTAATCCTAGTACTTGGGAGGCTGAGGATTGAGGGTTCATGGCCAGCCTCAGCTACTTAGTGAGGTCCTCTGCAACTTAGTGAAACCCTGTTTCAAAATAAAGAATAAAAAATAGGGCTAGGGGTGTAGCTTGGAGTAGAATGCCCCTGGGTTCAATCCCCAGTTCCTAAATAAATAAATACTTTAAGGAAAGTTCATGTGAAGCATTAAGCTCTTAGGGACATTGACTCTACTGTGTAATCTTTTCTGTATATTGCTTAACATGCTGACTTATTAAAAACTTGCTAATTTTAATATGCAGTATTTGGTCATAAAACATTGGGCTAAATCTGAATCACTTTTTATTTTGACTTGTGACAGATTAACTGTGTTTTCAGATGTCCACGTGATATACTCTAGGGTACCAGGATTCTGATCTTACTTTAAGAGCTTTTGGCCCTCTAAAGGGAAGGCAGGCTTAAATTGTCTTTGCCTTAGACAAGTATATGAGGAGAAGAAATTCTTGCTGACTTGACTAGTCAGTTCAATAACCAGTGTAGTTGTTTAACTTTTAGTCTGAAGTATGATGAGATGTTTCCTTGCCAGCAGAGTCATGAGACCTAATATATAAAAATTACTTCCACTTACAGTATAGATTGTTCAAGTACTCTTACCCTATGTTCATAGGGTTAATTTCTTTAATGTTCGAAAATAGTTTTTGAATTTTGGTTTGATCAAAGTAGGCCATGAATATTTGCTGGGTGCTCACATGTAGAACATTCTGATTTTTATATTCACAACTCTAAATCAAATGTATTTAACTTCCAGGGTGAAAAGGAACAACCTGTGTTTGCAATGACTGGCCTTCGATGGGGATCCTTCAGAGATGCTGGCGTCAAAGTTAGCAAGTAAAGGATTATTATATTGATATGTGATGATTTTTTAAAAATCTTACTCTGTCCTTGCCTGTGAGGTTTAAATATACTCAGGCCTGGGAATAAATCTGGTGGGTTTGGAGTTGAATCGAGTATGAATAATGAGGAGGACCAATCAGGCAGAGGTCTGCCTCCTGTGTGCAGAAAGGTTGGGGAATGTTCCCATTTCCTCCACGCTACCTTGTTGGCAGCTAAAGAGGAGAAGGGTACATCTCTAATCTTAGAGTAATTGTGTGTCGTGTAGGCCCAAGCTGGACTGAAAGGAAAATTGGATTGCCTGTCCTCCAACAGCATGTTCAGCTGGGTACCAAGCAGAAGGCACTGGAGCCTTATGGAGCTCTTACAGTCCTGGTTGGAAGACTTTCCTGAGAGGCGCTTTTGTGAAATCCTTGCAGATGGAGAGACTACAGGCTGCCTCATCTAGAGAAGGAAGAAAGGGGGAACCTGGCTATGTTGTGAGGTGGAAGAACAGCCTGTAGAGGAGCTGATTAGAGGGCCACTGGCGGCTCTCATGGGAATAGACTTATTTTTGGAGAATCCATTGTATGAAATGAAACTCTTGGGTTGGAAGGAGGGTGTGTCACGTTCCATTGGATGTGGAGGGGTAGTGGTGGCAAGGGCTTCCTGAGGAAAGACTGAAGGAGACTCTGTGTGAGGTTCCTTCCTTTCTGGTGGGTGATTTTTTTTTTCTTTTATTAGAGCCCTGTGCTTACAGGTTTAGTATAGTTTAACCGAATTGTGATTGATCTCACACTGCTCTCACATCAAGAAGCCTCTCTTACACTTTATTGGCCAGCCTGCCACACTTTCTTTATAGAAATTTCTCTCACTCATTTCACTTTATTATTCCTGCTAATGAAATTCCCGACAGTGGGATGTCAAAAGAGAGATATTACTGCGTTATATTACACACTATAGTCTTAAATCTTTCACATCTTTTTCTCTGCAAGTATGCCATGATTATTTTGATTTCACAAATCACCTTATGTTTGATCTGTAATCTCATATTCCCACAGCTCACCAAGAGGAATTGCTTAGCTTTCCCTCAAACAGTCTGGTGAGAACAAATTGCTTTGCAAAATGTGCTGGTCGACAATTAGGCACAAGCACAGGTCAGCCCTCTTGGGAATATCTCACATACTTGCACCATATTTCAATTGGTCTCTGAACAGTGAATTTTGAAATTTAGTTGTTATATAATACCTTGGCTAGGACTGGCGACTGAATTGCTTTCTGTGTGAAAGCAGAAACAAGGAATGCAAGAAATCATTCCCTAGCTGGCCATAGGAAGACTACAAGCATAGTATTAAATTTTGCTATTGGTAGAGGTGGAGGAAACTGCTGACAATTTAGAAATAAACCGTCTGACTCAGGATGTTTTTCTACTTGGCTAACTAGAAAAAGAAGCTTCCTATACAACAAGCTGGGGAGAGGGAACATGTAAGGAATCAGATGACCAAGGCCCTCATTAGTGGCATCCCAATATTAACTTGGATCATAGCTTAGAATGGTGCCACACTGCTCATTGGATTATAGCTAGACTCCTTACGCTGGTGTTCCAGGCCAACTTACTGTGTCATCACTCATAATTATGTAATTATACATCCTTATTTTGAAGCCTTTTTCTCTTTCTCTGGCTGTTATTCTGTTTTCCATACCTTTGCTCTTTTTCTTGCCTAGAATGATTTCCTTTCCTCTTTCATGTATCTAAATCCAAACCATGCATGGCTACTTTCTAATCTCCATACACTTATTTGTACCATTCATTTTATAAATATGGCTGCGCCAGTGATTTTAGGCCCTTAATGATGTTTTGTCCTTTCTTAATGTCTCATGGATTATTCCATGATACATATACTCATTTATTATTATTTTCTATTATTTTGAGGGGCCTTATTTTCTCTGATCATAAGCTCCCCAGAGTAGGAATTTTATACTCTAAATTTCTTCTGTACATTTTATACTCGATGTTTCTTCTTCTAAATACATAGTAGGAGCTATAAGTAAATGCATATTGATCAGAATCAATAGGGAGCGGTTAAGATGGGGTGGTTGGTTGCAGAGAAGTTTCAAGTGAGGAATCCACTTTTTGCCACTTTTTAATTCCAACTATACATCTTCCTCTTTTCAGTAGCTTTTATGTATCTAGTGATATGCAGTAAGTCCTCTTCACTCCAACTTAACATTAGCCATTTTAAAGCTGCATAACATGAGTAATGTGAAAATACGCTGATTTACAAATTTTAATTGTGTGTGCACTTATGTGTGGAGGACGGGCACAGGATCGAGTCTGATAGCTTGTAACACATCAGATCACTCAGCATCTGCATCATCTCAGTGTGGCTCTTTTGACTGCAAACACAACTGTGTTCTATGCTTGAAAGTCTGTGGTATGATACTTGGGAATTTAGGGACTCACAACTCTGGTTGTACATCTCTTGTAAATTGCAAGAATCTTTCTACTGCCTAATTACATACTATTGGACATAGCATTGAAATGCAAATTAGCAATGTAGTGTAATACATTTTATGTTAAGCCACAATCCCCAAGCCTCCAGAGCAGCCAATCGTAATAGAGGTGTAATTCTAATGTATTGTCTGTCATGAATGGCATCCATCACATTGATAGCTCTTTTAATAGTCTCATCAGATTTTTCTCTTGGTTTTCTCAGGTACTGGTATCTTGGGCCTCTAAAAATCAAAGCAGCCCACTTTTTCAGCACTCTTCAGGTAAGTGAAATTAATTTATGATGTAGAACCTGCCCTATGTTATTTTGTTGTTTCTCTGTGATACATGTATTTGAAATGTTTTTAAATTCCTTGCTAAATATGCACGTGGCATGCGTCAATGCTAAAATGGTGCATTCGATTGTACACAGTACAGAAAGCATTTGAGTTTTAATAAGCAACCACTGATCATCAATGTCCTCATTCCCTCCGTGACAAACCTACATTTAATTTCTCTTTGATATTTTACTTCCCTTTGCTGTTCACTCACTCTTGCTAGACAAGCTTTGAACAGAACGATATATATCTTGATTATATGTATACATGTCTATATTAATACCTGGCAGTGAATTGAAGATTTCTATTGGTATGTGTTGTATAGGCTTGTGTATAATATCAATAATAGGTTTCAAACTACTAGCCAAAAACGGATGGTGGTTACTTTATTGGACTGTACAACTATAGAACATTTCTATCATCAGAGAAAGTTCTATTGGGCAGTACTGCTATATATACTATACATTAAAAAATGTTAAGGGCTGGGAATGTGGCTCTGTGGTAGAGCACTGAGGCTAGTTCTCCAGCACCATAAAACAAAAACTAAACCGTAAAAATCTTGGCACAGAGAAAAGCTGAACAATTTATATTAATGAAAATGCTAACAGAAAAGTTGTTCTTAACTATGATCAGCTTTTATGCAAATCAAAGTAGTATAGTCACAATCTGGCTGGCTACTCTGAAAATTGGTAGTGAAAAACTTGGTTCCAATGTTAATCTTCAGATTTATCGAGTATCCTTCTAATTGTAAAAGTAATATATGTCCATTGCAAAACATCTGGAAAACATAGCTCCCTTAATCTTCTGAAAAAATTCCAGTTGCATTAAAAAATTAAATATAAAAAACTAAAATTGCTAACATACTAGGAGTAAATCTACATGATTTTAAAAATTAATGTGGGAAGGTAAGGCTTTTCTATACCCAAGGGAAACTGGATTAATAAAAGATGTTACTATTTAAGGAAATAATTTCATTTGTGGAGTTAGTGGGTACATTTAGGAAAAAGCAGTGGCTATGTGTTTAAATGGTGGAGTACCAGAGACTAAGCTCTTTCCCCAGTTTATTCAGCCAAACAAGACCAGTTTTCTGGCCTAAGTATTCACGTGTGGAGAGAAGTATAAGTAAATCAGCAGTTTGGCATGTGCTAGGAGAGAAATATGAAAAGATGAGACAGGAGCAGAGAGGCGAGCCACCTAAATCTCACTAAGGGTCAGAGTCTGACAGCATTCCCAGTGAAGGCGACACTTATGCTAAATTTGGAAATACATACAGGATTAGAAAAAGGGTGTTTCAGGTGAGAGAAAGGCCATGTAAGGCCACAGTGGTGGGCCATGGTTACTCATTGCAGTTGACACAGGACAACATCAGGAAAGGAAGCTGGAGGGGCAGGTTTGGGCAGGATGTGCCATCTGACGTTTAACCTTAAGGCACTGGGGAGTGTTTGAGTCTTAAGCAGAGGCTGTGTATGAGCAGGACTGCATTCTGGAAAGTTCGTTCAATGGTAGTATGGACACGAGATTGGACCTGGAGAGCTAAAGACAAGGACAAGATAGAAGATTGTTAACATATCCCAGTGGTGAGGTTTAACTAAGACTGTAATAGTGAATCCTGTCGGTGGGGGATGGATCAGGGAGCTATGGACGTTAAAACTCCCCAAAGTTGGAAGAATACTGGAGTGCCAGATTTCTGGTTTGAGGTACTAGAATTTGGTAATTTAGTTTTCCAATAATGTTCATATATTAGAGTAAGATCAAGTTTGTGGAGGCAGTTTGGTACATGGAGAATTTAACATACCTGTGGTACAGACGAGTGGAGATACAATTGTGACGTAGGTCTGGAATTTAGCAGAGAAGTCTGGGCTGAAGAAATATCTAGATGGCATAAGTATCTGTGAGGGCATTGAAACTAGAGGGTTGGGGAAGTTACCATTGAGGACGGATGGCCAGGAGTAGCTCTGAGGAATATATACATTCAAAAAGCCAGAAAAGAAGACTGAGAAGTGCTAGAAGAAAATCTAGGAGCGAGAACCAATATAGAAGCCTATAGAAGAGGAATTTAAAGAAAAACGTGTGAACTTCAAGAAGCAACTGTAGAGTCTAAATGAAGATAGGAAAGTATCCATTAAGTTTGGCAGCTGCCAGAGGTTTGATGACTTCCATGATGGAAGCATAAGTAGGAGGTAAAGAAGTGGAGCCTGCAGCAGGGGTGGGCTACTCCTTCAAGATTCTTGGCTTTGAAGAGGAGTTAGAAAAGGCAAAAGCTGGAGAGAAATGGGGGGTCAATGGAATGTTGTTTTTCTAGTTGGGGAAATATCCTGAAGCAAAAGAAAAGAACAGGAAGAGATATAGCAAAAGGATACAGAAAGCATGGCTGAGTTGCAAAGATCTTTGAGCAGGAAGAAGGGTACAGGATGCAGAATACTGGATTATCCTTGGATGGGGAAGGGACAATGCCTTTTTCACTGAGACAGAAGCAAAAGTCAAGGACAGGTTCCGATGAAAACAGGGTTATAGAGAGTTAAGGATATTTTCACTGATGTACCGATGTTCTCATTGAAGCAAGCGATCTGTTGAAAATGAGGTGGGTGGTGGTGGAATGGGAGGTGATAAAGATGAACGTGAGGCAGTTTAGGATGATCAAGTGGCACTGAGGATCTGAGCCAAAGAATTTGTAGTGACACTAATGTGCTCCTTTGGGTGCATGCTTTTCTCAAGAGTATGTTTTTTTCTCTCTAATAATGTTGGGCCCTGATGTATGAGTACAGCAACCTAGTGACAAGATTGATCCAGAATTAAGGCTCTTTAAGGCTCATGTTATGGAAGAATAAAGACACAGATGGGCAAAAGTAATGGAAAAGTGAGCATGATTTAAAATAATCAGCTATTAATTTGGCACTGAGGGAAGATGGAGGGGTCAGGGACAGGAATTCTCAATGCCATTGAAAACTTGGGTCGTCAGGGGCCGGAGTATAATACCTCTCTCTTCCTCTCCTGAATTCGAACCAGTTTATGAAAACATGCAAGAAGTAGGCAGATGGAGATGAAAGCGTCAGCTGTCTAAATGCCATCAGGAATGAGGGACACAGCCTAGAAATATGGGCAGTCTGATTTCCCAGTACTCCAGATTGAATTTATTCACCTAAAACAGCCCCTTCCAGGCAGAGATTACCACAGTTAGCTTACTGAGTGAAGAGGCAAGGGCTGGGCTCACCCCTCAGACCTTGTAGACAGGAGTGAGGGGGCCGTGGAGGAGAGAAGCCAGAATGTTACTGTTTTCTGGTTTACCACAGCGAAACCTGAGAGCAGGGGAGCAGTTCACTTTAACAGACATACTGGCACAAAGGAATCAACCAGGAGACTGGGATGTGAGTAGAGTGAGGATCTCAGGGTTTTAGATGGCCAGGATAGAATAGCTCTGGGTGGCATAAGGGCCAGGATGTAGCCTGACATGGTGGCTATGGGGACGAGGGCGGGGTATTGTTTTAATTATTCCTGTGGACGCTGATACCATCCAGGGAGACACTGGACCTGGGATGCCAGAAAGTAAATGCCCGGACATGGAGCGTGAGGCGATGGGCTTTGAAGCCGCAGTGAGAGGCCTTGGGCTGGATCTGGGTTGCGAGGCAGGGCCAGGCCTTGTGGCCACTGTGGAGCATGGTCCCAGAGTGAAGTCGGTCTTGGATGCAGCTGGATTTCACCAGTCTCATTTTTGCACACCAAAGATAAGTTTGTTGTGAGGCGACTCCTTGCTCATTCGCATTGATCTTTTTGTCTTGTTTTGGACAGTCATAAACAGTGGTTGTTAGTCCACATGGGTCTCCTCTCTGTTGCATGTTAAGGAAAACAATGGAGGCAGCAGTCACCAAGTTCCAGGTTTTTGAGAGAGCTTTAAGAGGAAAATCAAGTTTGAGGATTCCACACTGAAAATTAGAGGAAATTACATCCAGTGAAAGATTATTAGCTTTCTAGCAGGAATAGATAAAACACTAACCTTTGCATAGAGAAATCCCCAGAGTTGGGCATTGGTTGTGCATGACAGAAGTTTTTTTTTCTATGCACCGTAACAGGAGTGGCCTCAGACTCATCAAGCCTCCATCTCCTATGTGGGACCTACAGAGAGACCTCCCAGTGAACTCGAAGAGACCCCTCCCCGGCCTTCTCTGTACAGGAGGATATTGCGCAGGCTTGCCTCATACTGGGCGCAGCCTCAGGATGGTGAGCAGCATGGTGCCTGAGATTGGAAAGCCCTGCTTACTTAGCAGTGTCCTCAAGAAGTGCCCCAGTCAGCTTTAGAGACATACGAGAGCAGGAGAAGCCTTTCTAGATCACTGAACTTAGCCTTCTGGGTGCCACCAGAGCGGGGGCCAAACCCCGTCCTCTCAACGGGCTCAGCAAACTCTGCGCACCCTCTTTCTGCCACTGATGTTTATGTTACTGTGGCTGCTCTTGAGAGGGGTACTTTGGGCATAGAGTACCCACTTGAGCCTGCCTCTCCACCCCTCTGTATAAGGATGAAATAGATAAAGCTAAAGCTAAGGTGGAGGGCTGGCCGGTGGGCTTGGGAAGCTGAGCTGAGCCGCCCGCAGTTAACTGGGCGGGGGGTGAGTGGGAGAAGCTGACTGTCTCTGATGGATTCCCACAGCCCTCTCCCAAGAGGTGAGCCCAGGGGTCTGGAAAGACGTACAGCTGTCCACCATTGAGCTCTCCATCACAACCCGGAACGGCCAGCTTGACCTGACGGTAAGTATTTATTAGAAAAGTATTAGGTATCTGGGAAAAGTGACAGACACACATGCTTTTCTCAACTAATTCAGTCTTATTTTTACTCTGTGGGCACAGAGAGGAAGGGATGGGGAAAAAGAGGATAGTGGTGCCTGTAAGGAAGAATGGCATTGAGAAGCAGCTGCTGAGTACGTTCTTAGCATATAATCCCAGTCCTTGGGGGGCTGAGTCAGGAGGATTGCAGGTTCACGGCCAGCCTCAGCTACTTAGTGAGGCCCTCTGCAACTTAGTGAGACCCTATTTCAAAATAAAGAATTAAAAATAGGACTGGGGGTGTAGCTCAGAGGTAGAATGCCCCTGGGTTCAATCCCCAGTACCAAAAAAAAATTGTGAGACTCGAGTAAATACCCATTATTTTTGTAACTATATTAAATATGTAGATTCAGATTGCTAAGAGAAACATCCATGCATGCATGCACACGTACACACACACACACACACACACACATACACAATCTATATCTATACATATGGTTTTATTTGAGTTCAGTCTATAGATATGTATTGTCTAATGTAGTCATTAGCCTCATATGCCTATTTAAATTTAAATTAATAAGAATTAAAATTAAAAACCCAATTCCTCAGTCACACTAGCCACATATTTCAAGTTTTAAAAGCCATATGTGGCCAGTAGCTACCATATTGGAAAGAACAGATATAAAACATTTCCATCAGTGCAGAAAATTCTATGGGTAGTGCTGCTATAGACAAAAATAAATAAATAAGTAAAATAAAATAAAGCAGATGTTGGCAAACTGGTCTTCTAGCTATTTTTGAGTAGCCATAAGCAAAGAATTAATTTTCTAGTTTAAAATGGTGGATATTTTGTGGTACATGAAAAGTATATGAAATTCAAATTTTAGTATCCATAAATATAGTTTATTGGAAGATAGCCAGGCTCATTCATAAACAGTGTCTGTGTCTGCCCTCATGCCACAGTGCAGGGCTGAATAGTTGTGATGGACACTGTGTGGCCCAAAAGCCTAAAGCATTTACCATCTGGTCAGTTTTGGAAAAAGTTTACTGACCCTAGTGTAGAGAAAACCTTAGTAATTTATGTTAATGAGAATGCCAATGGGAAAGTCAATCTTTACTGTGGACTAATTACTATATTCAGCTCTTTTGCAAATCAAAATAATTTGTTCAGTGTTGTCCTGGACAATCAGAAAATTGGCACATGGAATTGAAATGTAATGAGAAGTTTGATTCTGTTATCACAATTCAAAGTATTGAGTTGGTTTCTAATTAAACAAGTAATACATGTTCATTGCAAAACTTTTGGCAAACATAGTTCCTTTTACCTTCTAAAATAATTCTAGTTGAATTAAAGAATTAAATCAAAAATAATAAAGTTACTAAATGACTAGAGTGAAATTTAAGTGATTATTAATATAAACTTGGGGAGGACAAGGTCTTTCCAAACATGATACCTAAGGCAACATTAATATTGATGCATTTGTCTATTTATAAAGATACTCTAAAAATGTTTAATGCAAATTGGGGGAAAAATTAGGAAGGGATAGACCAGGAATGAATAGCTTTTAAAAATCACAAACTCCTAGAATAAATCAATACAAAATGAACAAAAGAATAATATTAAAAAGTGGACCAGGTGCAGTGGGACATGCCCGTAATTCTATTGGCCCAGGAAGCTGAAGCAGGAGGAGTTCACGTCCAGCCTAGGCAACTTAATGAAAGCTATCTCAAAATAAAAAATACAAAGGGCAGAGAGTGTAGCTCAGTGGTAGAATGCCCCTGGGTTCAATCCCCATACTGCAAAAACAAAAAGGCAAAGAGTAAAGGTAGAAAATTGAAAAGAAACATTTAAAAAAGAGCATATATTGTATTTGTTGAATATTTACTACATGTTAGCACTGTCTTAGGATTTGATATATATTAATTTATATAATCCCTATACCTATACTATCATATAAAACTTTATCTGCATTTTATAGGAACAGGAACAGAAAAAGTATTCACTGTCAAAGAAGTGCAGATTAAAATAGGAGCTATTGAATTGTCATAGATTAAAAAGCATGATAGTGCTCATTGTTGGGGTAGGTGGGAAAATGAGCCGTCTCATAAATTCTTCATGGGAATGCAAATTGTCCTTTCTCATTGGCAACTTGGTAGTATATATGAAGTGTCTTAAAATATATGTATACCCCTTGCTCTATTAAGCATAGGAGTTTTACTGAAATGATCAGATAAATATATAATAGAGGCAGTCCTTGCTTCTTCCATAATGGAATTCTAGAAACATTGGTGAGTGTATGAAGGTTAAAAAAGTAGATTCTGTTCCAGAGGAGTTTAAAAAGAAAGATTAAATTTCTATTACACATTTCCTTTATACTCAGTCTTTGGCAATATGTATTTCCAATATTTTGTTCATGTTCTTTTACCATTGTTCTTTTCTCTGATGACTGAATACCAGTGAATTGGTTAGTTCAGTGAGCTCGTGATTGCAGCTCAAGATTAGCTGTATTCAGAATGCTGAGTGCTTTTTATCTTTGTGCCAATTATACAAGTATATGATACCATGCTTATCACTAGTAGCACCACATTCAATTTTTCTTTTTCCCACACTTCTTTGTAAAAAATAAAAGCAAATGCAATGAAATATTCAAAGACAATGTAGCTGCCATGTAATAGCTCAAAATGCTTATCATTTATCTTATATTCAGAATATGAAAGAAGCTTTAGGAGTGTGGAATATGTGAAAGTTAGGATCTTTTTTAATGTGTTTACTGTATTTAAAATAGAAGAATATATGAAACAAACTAATCCGACTGATTGAATAAATTTTGATATTTATTTAAGATATATATAAATATTCTCATATATACATATACATACACACATATGTGATCATCATATACTAAAAGAGAAACTAGGTTAAAATGATTTGCATCAAGTGGTTCCATTTTTGCTTGAAAAGGAAATTCTCCAACCTATAATTGAGTTTTGTGAATGATGGAGGTAAGGCTCCAATTTTATGTTCTTTCAAATAGCCAGTTGTCCAAGCATCATTTATTGAGATGTCTATTTTTCCTCCATTGATCGTCACTAAACCACTGCCACACATCAAGTGTCTGTGTACATATAAGTGTTTCTAGCCTGTCCGTCCTAGTCCTCTATTTTTCTCTACTTACACTCTGCTTTTCTTAATTATTATTGTTTTATAGTAAGTTCTGTTTTTATTTGTTTTAAAGAGTCTCTTGGCTATTCTTGTTGGCTCTTTTGACTTCTATAAATATTTTAGAGTGTTTATTTCATTCAATTCATCATAAAATTTTATAACATTGGAGAAAGCGCTGCTGACAAACGACAGGCTCCGGCCCGGGAGAGTCAGCCATATCACAGGGCCAGGGATCGTCTCTGTAGAGGGCAAAATTAGTCCTGGACTAAAGGCTGCCCTGTTTCCTTCTGGCAGAGTCACAGTTCCCAAGCAATGTACTTGTGCCTCCAAAAGAAAGTTTAAGAAGAAGGGTCAGGAAGGGACAGCCCACAGGCCCAACTGTCCTGCTACCTGTATTCGTATGGTCTCAAGCTAAGAATGGTTTTTACATATTTAAATAGTTGAAAAAATTTTGAATATTTTGCTACATTTGAAAATTACACAAGATTCAAATTTCAGTGTCTGTAAGTACAATTTTATTGGAACACAGGCACCCTAATCCATTTAAGTGCTGTCTGGCTGCTTTCACAGCGCCATGGCAGAGCTGAGTTGCTGTTGCAAAGACCTCCTGGCTTGCAAGCCTGAAATGATTATTCTCTGGCCCTTAACATTTGCCGGCCTCTGTTCTAACGGGGACAGCACCTTTAAATGGTGGCTATTTTCCTTCTCCTTTGTGCACTGGACCTGGTGACAGGTAACTGGCCTCCTTCCTCCTGGCCACTGCTTCAGTCCATTCCTCCTTCCTCCTAACACTCTCCTCCAGCTTGCAGACTCCTACCAGACGGTATCATTGCTGCTGATCCACTCAACCCGGGGCCATCCCTACTTATTTCCCTCTGATGTTATTTCTTGGCTCACTATCCGCCTCTCCAGTGTGAGCCCAGTTAATTCTCCCCACAGCTGGCAGAGTGATCCTGTTAAAATGGAGCGGGGCATTTGCCTCCTTGGAACCCTCCAGTGGCTCGCCACTTCACTCAAAAAAGCATGTTCCTGACAGCGGTTGACCAGGCTTTGCTGACCCAGCTCCTCTCTTCCCTCTGCGTCTTCCTCTCCTTCCACTGCCCTCTCCACGCACTCTCCTCCAGCCACGCTGGCTTCCTTGCTGCTCCCGACAGGCTTGTGCCCACCTGAAAGCTCTGTCCAGCCTCGTCCCCTTGTGTGGATGCTTGTCCTGAGAGCAGCGCTTCTCAGTGTGGTCCTTAAACCAGCTCCATCAGATCACCTGGAACTTACTTATTTGAAATGAAAATTCTTGGGCTCCACCCTGGATCTACTAAACTAGAAACTCTGAGGAGGG
The DNA here is from genome assembly GCA_004027655.1 of Graphiurus murinus. Taxonomy (NCBI): domain Eukaryota; kingdom Metazoa; phylum Chordata; class Mammalia; order Rodentia; family Gliridae; genus Graphiurus; species Graphiurus murinus. The sequence goes on along the minus strand of PVLC010008293.1, from coordinate 26,594 downwards.
GGCCAGAGTGTTGAGTTTTTTTTTTTTAATTAATTTTCAAGGGACAGAAACCAGAATCGGAGTGTTAGCCAGCCCTCTGGTGGTACTTGCTGATGTTTGAGAACTACTGCACTGGAGAGCTACATTGCCACTTCCCTCACCTCCTGCAGATTCCTGCTCAGAGGTTACCATCTCACCTGGCCCGTTTAGAATATAGTCACGAGCTGGGCGTTGTGGCACACGCCTGTAATCCCAGTGCTTGGGAGACTGGACCGGAGGATCACAGATTCAAAGCTAGACTCAACAACTTCGTGAGGCTCTCAGCAACTTAGACCCTGTTTCCAAATAAAAAATAAAAGAGGGCTGAAGGGGTAGCTCAGAGGTAAAATACCCCTGCGTTCAATCCCCAGTATGAAAAAGAAGAAAAAAAATGACTGCCATCAATACCAACTCATGCTCTACCTTCTGTTTCTTTGGCCTCATTTTCTTTTTCTTTTTTTGGTCCTGGAGATTGAACCCACAGGAATTCTACCTCCAAGCTACACCCCCCGGTCCCATTTTTTGTTTTGAAATAGGGTCTCACTGGCTTAGAACCTGTGAGCCTCCTGTCTCAGCCTCCCAAGTACTGGGATTACAGGAATGCACCACCACACCGGCTGACTCATTTTCTAATATTCTTGATGTACTTCTGGTATATTTATAATATTTATGTCTTATTACGGATTATGTACCCCTCTTGTTAGAATCTAAGTTCTTTGTAGGCAGAAATTGGTGATTGTTTTGTTTGCTGATGTAACTCAAACACACTGAAGAGTTTGTGGTGCATGGCTGGCATTCAATAAGCAATTTAATGAAAGGTGAACTCTAAGCAAAGTCATCCCACTTTATGTCAGGATGCTTTGTCATTCCTTCTTGAGATACACTTGTGCTTTCATGGCACCCATGAACCTCAGGCAAAGGCTTAGGCCCGAGGAGCCCTCTGTGTCATCCTGGTCTGCAGGTTTTGAACCTATGAGAACTGAATGGCCGGGAGGGAGGTGCAGAAGGCTTGGCTGGCAGGGGGAGAAGGAAGGCATCCTAGAGATTGCAATGCCTTTGATTGTTAGTAACACAACTTCAAAAACCTCCTAATCTTTTATTTTGCTTATATAGATAGTAAGTATCCAAACGGAGAAAACAAACAAAAAGGCAATGGGAATGAATTTTATGTTAATTATATCTCAACAAAGCTCTTAAAGGGAAAAAAGGGACCGAAAATGTGTTCAGGATTAAATCATTAGAAGTAAAATCCTCTGTATAATGCACAGCTTCAAAATATGAACCTCCAAGGCTGATGACAACAGGCTGCATTGCCCAAAATTTTGAGAGTATTTACATGTAGTCTTCTTAACCTTTTTAGAGCAAAGAAGACTTTATGAACATCTGCATTGAACCTGACACCGTCAGCAAAGGAGACTTCATAACCATAGGGTAAGTGGACTGGGGTGGGTAAGAATGAGGCTTCATTAAGTAGTTTGTATTCTCAGACCTTACTATATATATAGTGCTATATATATAGTGCTTGTTTTGGCTCATTTTGGCAAGTTTGGAATGTAAGAACAGTCTTTGCCTTTCAATTAAAATGAAAGAATTCAGCGTAGCATGGCATAGGGTCATGAACTCTTGTTTTAGAATCAAAGAAATGAATACAAATCTTGGTTGTGCTACACACTGGCTTCATGACTAAGGTCATTTAACTTTTCTGAATCCTCTTCTCCATCTATAAAATGGAATATAACCATCTTTCCTGATCTCAAGACTTTTCCAGTCTCAGATAAGAGACTTTAAAAAAAAAAGTTTATGGGTGCGTAACAATAGTGATTCATCGTGACATATTTATGCATGCACGTAACATACTTTGGTCACTTGCATTCCCCAACACCTCCCCTTGGTCCCCTTCCTCTACTCTACTGGTCTCTCTTCTATTTTCTGAAGTCCTCTCCCCCCTACACACACTTTTTTTTCCTTATTACTCTCTACTTGCACATGTACAGAAAAAAAAATATGCAAACCTTGATGAAAAAGTCTTTTTAAATTGCACAGCACTTCACAGTATCCCTTACTATTCTTGTCAATTCACCTTGCCTTCCTATTCCTGGGGCATTAATGAAAAACTTGAAAATGTATTGAGTACCTTGGACATTTCCCAGGCTTTCTCCCCCTTTCCAATACAATGTCGTCTTCCAAGTCCTGCCTGATTTGTCAAGTCCTGCCTCTGCCAGAATTTTATTGGCTGAGAATACTATAAACCCTCCAGCAGTCTTCAAAGCATCTGAGAGCTGGCTTGTTCCCATGCCAACTGGTAATCTGCTGGGCTCTGTCTTTCTGTGCTTTGTCTCAGCGCTCCCTCTCGTGCCCATTTAGGGATTGGACATTTCTGCTGCAGCAACCGAGTCTCCATGGCTGCATCATTATCTGCACCAGCGCTGGCAGCCGAACAGCTTTCATTAGTTTGTGTTGTTCTTGCCTTTGGTACAAGTTCTTCACATACTGAATAGCTCCTTCTGCAGCCTTTGGTTTACTTGCTGTATCTGGAGTAAAGGGAAGAAAAGAAAAGCCTGTCCCTCCTCCTCCTACAGTGAGGAAACCACACACCGTCTTCACGGAGAGTCTGGCTAGTGGGACAAGCTAGATTCAAATGCCCTTTGCAATACTGACATCCAAAAGCAGAAGAAACCCCCATTATATTGCTTAAAGTAGGCAAAGTCATTATGTTCTGCATTCTTTCAGCAACAGCAAGTGCTTAAAAGGGTCCTTATAAGAAGTGAAATCAAGTAATATATGCGTCCTGTGGATGTCTGAATAGAACATGCTGAAGCTGCTTTAGGAGCTCTGATTAGTTTTTTCTACTTAAGAATTACTATTGCCAAGCAATGATAAATAATGGACTGATTCACTTGTGTGAGATTGTCGTCTTTTTCTACTTAACGATGACTAGCCATAAAGGTACATATGCAAGAGTTGAGTGTGTGTGCGTGTCTGGTAGTTTTATTCCAAGGCCATTTAGTAAAGCTATGTGCTAAGTAGACTGTTAATATAAAGAACCATCAGCAAATATCTAAGACTAGTTCATATATAGAAAAGAATATCTAAATTAGAATTAAAATATTTTCTCCTTCAAGTAATAAAAAATCACAAGGACCAAATAATAGTTTAGTATCCTTCCCAAGTAATTTAATTTCATTCTAATTTTTACATTTGAGATTAATAGATCAATAATTAGATACATATGGAATGATTTTTAAATGATTCAGAGAAAGACAGTCATAACTTCCATGCAGTTCTCTCCAGCAAGTCAGCCTTCTCAATCTAGAATATATCAGTGCTGAGCAAGAGTCATTGTGAGAAGAACTATTCACAGAACCCCATGTCTTCGTAGTGTCAGCCAGTTATTTACCCTCATGAAGAGGGAGGAACTTGCTGTATATCCGCAGTCTAATGCAGTTGCCAGCAGTGGTTTCCAAGCTTGCTTTGCCCTCTCCCAACAGAAGCAGAAAGCTGAGAGACCCCCAGCTGCGCGCCGATGGTACCGAGTATCTCCAAGCCAGCCGGTGCACCCTGCTGCTTCCTGAGGTGAGGGGGGAGCTAGTGTGGGGCCTGGGCTCCCACCGCTCTGGGATCTTTTTTGTGTCTTCCTCTCTGCTCTTCCCCTTCTTCCTCCCTATTACCTGACCCAGCCTTAGGTACCTGCTACGTGCCAAGCACTTTGCCAGGTCTAGTCACATTAGAGGAGACCTGAAAACGAGGCGGAAGCCCTTCTGGGTCATGGGTTTAGGCTGGCTTCCTGAAGGCTTTTGGTGTTCACGCCAAGGTTCTTCCACAAACTGATCTTTAGTTCTCCTGAGCACTTTCCCCCCATATGTCAATAATGTACTATAATAATACAAAGTAAAGAATTCTCTAGCTGGAAAATAGTGGACTTCACTTTAACATTTTTTTGTAAAGGTTCTGGAAGCAGTTTTCAGTTCAGTACTGGATTTTCCTGTATGGTGAAATGCCATGCTCAGAATAACCTGTGTAAGTGGAAAAAATCTGAAGATAGCTAAATTGTAAGGTTAGTTATTTGATTGGGGCTACCCCAAGAAAAAGATACTACATACAGATTGCCTCTGAAGACTGGATGCCATGCTGCTACATTAAATAGGACTGTAGGTGAGCAGGAGGTGTCTTCATGTGACGGGCACCACAGTTTCAACACAGCAAACGCTGAATTAAATGCATGCATTATGGAAAGGCTTCTTAGACTGTAATGTTGATGTTACATTTAAACATAGGTTTAAAGCTCACCTAGTCTTGGAGAAAAATAGTGAAGATGATCCAGTGGACATATGGCTCTAATAGCGAAACAGCCTCTTAAACTAGCTAGCTATGACAATCAGCTTAGTTGGGTTTTTTTGTTTTGTTTTGTTTTTTGAGAAAGATCAGGGCTGAGAAGGATTACATATTACATGTTTATGAATTCCTTAAAGCAGCAGCAGGATCCCTGCCTTTTAAAAAATATCTGAAAGTTTTAGCCTTGTTGTACAAGTCTGGAAATGTTCTGGAAGGGAGGAGATAGACCAAGTAAAGCCTTCCTCACGGATGTTAGAACAGGGATGTCCGGCATTGCATGTCATTAGTAGGCGCGGAAGTATCCTGTTAAAGGACGGCAGCGTGAGCCGCGGCGAGGATGGCTTTCCCGCAGAGCTGCTCTGGTGCGTGGTGCTCAGCGCCCTCTTCTCCACAGGGAACAGGGGGCTCCTTCAGCATCGACAGCGAGGAGTACGAGGCGATGCCTGTGGAGGTGAAACTGCTCCCCAGGAAGCTGCGCTTCTTCTGTGATCCCAGGAAGCGGGAGCAGATGCTTCCAGGCACAGCGCAGTAAGCGGACAAGCGAGGGCGGCGCGCCACCCCTCAGGCCGCCAGTGGGACCAAAGGGAACACATGCCTCTGCTGTCCCCAGCGTGTCAGGATCCAAGGGCATTTCCACAGCAAGCACCCCGCCCTCCTGCCTTGCCCTCAGCATTCCCCTTCCGTTAGCGCATGCTCTCACCCTGGTGTGAGTGATCCCTCCTAGGTAGTGATTTCCCTCAGGCTGGTTCAAGGTTGTTCTCACACTTGATGGATGGAAAAGGGTTGGAACTTCATGTCCCAGAAGTGCACCGCAGTGGAGAGCAGGCTCCTCGGCCTGTGTGAGCCCCTCAATTCCCCTTCCTCTTTGACCGTCCTAGGAATTCCGGGGAAGTGGCGCCTTCCCCAGGTGCCTTTTCCTAATCTGGCTCCTCCACAGCTGCTGCTACTTTGTGAGCTCCAGTTCTTGTTCAGTTCTGTCCTCAACCCAAAAAGCAAATGTGAGGTGGTTTCCCTCTTTAGCCATAGCTAAGTATTGTAAAATGCTATTTTTTCATTAAATCAGTGCTTCTTCAAGCACTAATTGGTTGGTTTGCATGAGAACCACCTGGGGTACATGGTGAAAACTGACTGACTTGGTGCCCGCCTGACACCCAACAACTCAACCTGGGGACAGGGCCCGGAATCAGTGTTCCCTCAACTTGAGTGCCCACCAACGAGTCTGTTCATGTCTTCCCCAAAAGTATTTTGAAAAATCATGTATCCCCTCATATCTATGGTGACCTCTAACATTTTTCATGGGAAGTTAAATAGTTGCCAAAGTATGTACTTTCTAGTGTCATGTAAATATTGGTGTTTAAAATAAAAACTGTTATATCACTCCTTTCAACATATTCAGTGTGATTTAAGTACCATAGCAATTTGACATCCCTCATTATTTATAAAAATAAATGAACAGTTCTTTAGTAGGTAAAAATGTGAAATTATTTTTTTTCTCCCTGTTGGTGTATTTCCATACCAGTTTCAGCAAAAGAATCTTATAAATGTAATCTATTTTCATGCTTGAGTTTTCTTTATTAAATGCTTCTCATCAAGAAAAAATATATATGGGAATAAGTTCATTTACTTCTTAAGTGTTATGCTAGTACAGAATAAATACTACCACAATTATTGGTATGTAATTAAAAATATTAATTTTTTATAATTAAAACATGTATTAGAATGTTCTTTATCATAATTAGTTCATTTCCCCAATATATTCATGTTATTTATAACTGATATGGGTTTCAACATCAATTATATTCCCTTTTTTTTTTTAAATAGTTGTGAGGAAATAGGTAGAAATAGAAAGGATTTTAGTTGTCATACAGTACTTTTAATTTCTTTGGCATTACATGGCAAAAAGCACAGTGTTCTATCACCAAAATTTAATAAGATCCCTCAACTACAACAACTTGATTAGGTCTTTTGGTTTATTGAAAGCAGAGGACTAAAAACCACCTGATTTGCTAAGGATTTGTTACCTAGTCATTAGCATCATTTCCTGTTAATATTACCATGGCCATTTTCATTTGTTCTGTGCCCTAGAAGTTCTTAAACTCTCGAGGGCCTTGCACCTCAGTAAGAGGGATGAGATGCATGCCTTTCTCAGTGTAAAGAGGGAAAATTGTGAAGGAGTGAGTTAGGAAGAAGAGTTGGCCAACCTTAGTAACAGGCTCCTTGGGAAGATCTGTTTTAAAGTATGCATACCCATGTGTCCCTTGGAGAGTGAAGACCCGTGCTTTAATGGATTATATAGCAGGTACAGAAAGCTCATGAATGAAGATCAGAAAAATAAGGCATGCCTGTTTAGTACTGTATTCTTCAAGGTGATGGAGAAAGCTCTGCTTTAGTTAAAAAAAAAAAAACAAACAGATGGGTCCAAACATCAGCAGAAGGATCACCTAACCTGTGCTACCAACAGAGGGGGAAGGGGATGGTGTGGTATAAGAAAATAAAATTAACATATTGTAGTTCTGTAACAGCCTGTAGAATCATTACCTGTGTGTTATGTACATGGTTGGGGAAGGATATTTAATCTATAATAATTTTACTCCCTTTTAAATGTAAATATAACCTTTCAGCTGATGAACTTCACTCAAACGCTCAGATTATTCCTATTAAAAAGACAGTAGATGCTTTCTATAAAATGTTTGACATAAAGCTTTTTCCAGTGCTTCCTATGTGCAGCTGACACATCTGTTCTCACAGCCTCCCCAGGATGGAGGAAATAGTCGGTCACCTAGCTCAGAAAGTAGGAGCCTGGCTTCCAACACTGGCTGCTCGATTCTAGAGTCACCAATCTTAGCAATTTCCTCTCTGCTGGTTTAAAATAAGTAACTCCCCCAAAGGTTAAAAATGGAATACAAGATTATAACACATGCATGTTTTACACTAAACTTGGATAAGGAATTTTGTGAAACAAAAGGGCTTTCCTCCAAAGTTCTCTCACATGGTTGAGAACGCACAGCCCTGGCTCTTTGGATGGCGTTCTATTCTCAACTTGGGTTTCTGTTACCTGGATGGAAAGGCGGTCAGAAGCCTCCTTGTCTTCACTGGACTTCCGGCAGCCTCCAGCCCCGCGGGCTCTGCTCCCGGGCTGGGCCAACATTTGCTCCTACCACGGACCACATTCTTAGAGCAGGTGAAGAACTAAAGCACACATGTTCATGTTAAAATGTGAACTTTAATTGTAAAAATTGTTTTCTGTAAATATAGTTGTATCAACCTCTCTGCACACAACTTGGGTCAGATATATACAGATATGATATACACAGATGTTATTTGTACCACAGAACAAAATCAAGAAACATTTACTCTCAGCCTCAAGATTAACCACAGTTTTCTTCAGGCCCTTAAATTACTACTTTTGAGAACAGAGAGACCACACACCTGTCTGCAGGAGTCTCCAGGGCAAAACTCACGAACTGTCCTTCCGGACTTCATGTGAGATAAAGACTTGAAATAAAAAATAGATTCAGCTATTATTATTATTGCTATAACTCTTAGACTGGGGTATTATTCAAAATAGGGTTTTTACATTTAAGGCGACAGGGAGGTTAGGCCAATCCTAACTTGGAAAAAATAGGAAAACAGATTTTCCAAGGCTGCAACTATTTCTTTTTCAGGAAAGGTTTAAATCCCAGATCTATACAGAAACTTAGCCAACAAGCTTTGGGTAAATAAAGTTCATTTTGTTTGCCTGTACTCCTCCCCACCCCCAAAGTCGCCTGTCCAGGCTCTTTAGAAGTACAGGCTCCCCCCACCCCCACCCACCCCGTCCCCTTCTAATGGCCATCGTGGACAACCTAGATCAAATTCTGTTCTTCATGCCACCTTGAAATATACCACACCTTTGCTTAATTTACCCAAAGGAAGGAGTTTTCGCTCTAATGTCAATTAAATATATTTGCCACCAACTAACTCAGTTAGCTCTGTGTGGATTTTTCCTTTTGTGGATCACCTCTGGCCAGTTAGTAATACCCTACCTTACCCCACGTTCCCCAACTGTCCTTAGAAAGTAAATTCATCATCAGTCTAAATAGGCATTCTACAGCAAACATAAGTAAGCCACACCTGTCCTACAAGGGTAGTAAGTAAACTTTGAGTTTAGGGGGTACTAGCCTGTGCTATGCTAAAGTTCTAAAAAAATGAAAGCAGGGCTTTATTTCCCCATCATCGTTTCTCTATATAGGACTAGAAAATTCCTATCCCTTTCTAAATGTGTAGTTTCACCTTGAGTGCCCCTAAATTCCAGCCCCCAAAATGGATAAAGTGCCAGTTGTAAGACTATCTCCCATTGCAGCTCTCTCCAGTTGACTGAGAGGCCTCGTGACCAGAAGATCACACTCGCCCTCTCCTGTCCTCAGGTCTTACCAAAGGTTGGCATGTGCGTGTGTCATCCTTCCTGGGACTGTCAAGTTTATCTCAGATCACACGGCACCATGTCCTTCCTTACTCACGCCGACATTTACCTAGGAAAGCATCTAAGGGTCTCACCACTAACGGATTACAAAACTGCCCTTGTGTTCTGGGATCATAGTTTTGAAATGTCCTTCCATTTCAACATCTTCATACTAAGTTCATCACACAGTAATAATATCAATATAAAAATAAACTTCCATTTCTTATAAGAAAAAACGTTAACTTAATTCACAGTTAGCCTTTTCCCACAATACTTGGTGCTCCAACAGCTCCTGGGAACAGAGGTATATTAGTAATAGAAATGGAATATTAAAAACCCATAACTTGGGAGTAAAAGGGGCTCTTAACTCCTCCACTCCCCCTACCTGAATCAGAAAAGGGCTTTCCTGAAGTGGGCGGGTCTGGGCCTGCCGAGGTAAGCCTGTAGGACTGCAGGATTCTCAGGGATGCACAGGGTGTAACTGTGAGGTACGGGAGGACAGACAAGGATGGACATCTCTCGGAGTCCAAGCCTACCATCCTGGGACCGAACAGGAGATGGAAGGGCATGCTGATCTCCATATTAATTCTCCTGCCCATTTTAGAATTGCCCTCACACTCAGGCAAGTTCACTGTCAAGCTGAGCGTCTTCTTAGAGTTGTACCCATCACACCCACAATCACCTCCTTTACCTCTCCAGGAAAGGCCTACTCCAGGCCCAGCGTAGACCTTTCATCCTCCTAGCCACCAGAATGAAAACAATGGCTTAGCTATGATTTATCTGTATCTTCAAGCTACAATGGCACAGGTAGTTACACGATACATGAATCTGGCATTATCTGCACCTGTGCGCTGCTTCTGCCTCTCCCATCTTGACTGGCATGTGGTTTCTAACAGGGGAAGTTAGAGATGTAAGTTCCTATGCTAAATCACTTCTACTGATACATCAATGACTTGGACCTCCCTCCCCTAGCCAGATGGAAGAAAAGACACCAGGATGGATGTGGGGTGGGGTGGGAAGCAGGTGCCTTACCACTCACTGTACTCAACTGACGGGACTGTCCCAGACCCAGGTGGACCCTGACGCTGGAATGGATCTGAGCCAGGTGTAAGGAAGGTGTCATGGTTAAAGCCAAAGCTGATGCTGAGCAGTGATTTGGCCCATACTTTTTAGTCTGGTAGGAGATAAACCCTACTGTTTCTGGCTCCTTCTGGAGAAAGAGGCCCAAGCCAGGTGACAACTGGACACTGAACAAGCCAGGAGACAACTGGACACTGCCCCAAAGGCCGAGTATTACCGTCTGCTGAGCCTACAAAACTGGGAACAACCACTTTCAACAGACCTCAATCCTACTTAACATGGCATTCAACGAATCCAAAGCCTGGATTCCAGTCCCCCCAAGGATTCTTGCTGCCCAGAATTTCTTCTAACTTAAGAATGAGTGGGCAGCCCCGGTGTTGCAGGTCGGCAGGTATTTCCAGGTGAGCACGTGGTTCATAGTGGGGCACAAGGTCAGACTCAGAGGGCGAGACGGCAAGAGGAGGGCAGTGGTGGTAATGACTCCTGTCCCTGCTCAGCTTAGATCTGCAAGGCCAGAAGGACGCTTGCTACCTTCCTCCTAACAAAAGCAGATGGTTTTCCAGAAAATATTTAGAGAGTGACAAAAAAGCAGGTCTACATGGCTCCTAGCTTCTGCTGTCACTGTAGAAGGATTCCTGCCCAGTACTCCTCAAATGAATTCCCTTTATAGGGAAGTGGCAGCAAATGACACAGGGTTGTGCCTGCTAACTCTCTGCTTGGGGAGCGGCAAACTGTGGAGCTAAGCAAGAAGCTTCACTTCTTATACCGGCAACAAAAGAGCTAAGGCGCAGGCGGGCTGACCAGCCAAGCAGAGGCTCTGCGCCAGGGTCTGGCAAGGGAGGGAAGCATTGAGGGAGAAATTAAAAGGTCTGCTCCAGGACCAGCTGATCCCAGGGCCCTACAAACTAAGATGGCACTGCCTCATGGGTGTGTCCTCCCAGGGCCACCCACCTGCTGGCCTTGCAGCGTGGGCATGAGGGGGGCACATGGAGATGCCAGATAGACAGCCACCTAGTTATAAGGAGCCTGCAGCCCAACTCACCATGCAAAAGAAAACACAGGCACCTCTGCACCAGCACTTTTGAGCACAGGAAACAAAAGCATTTGCACACAGAAGGCTCCAGAGAGAGAGGGTCTGCCTGTGTTCCCCAGGAGAATCAGCCCCTTCCTTTCACCCCTATTGCCTGACTGGAGCCACCCACCCCCAACTTAGAAAACCCCTTGGACACCACTAGAAGTAACCATTACTTAATCCTAGTGAGAAAGTGCCCCTCAGCCTTGCCAGGGTTGCTTGTGAAGGGCCAGCAGGTGCAGCCCCAGCCTCACAACCCAGGTGTATTTCCTTTTGTAAACATGTATGTTACTGGAATGATAACCAAACCCACACTGCAGAAGAGGAAATGTATTAGTTGTACAGTTTACATTTCAATGCCCAAACTTATTTATATATTTACATAAAAGATGCTACCTTGATTAATCAGTGTCTCGTTGCAGTTTCACCCATGTGACTTTATTCACTCCTGAATTATTTAATCAAGGAGCTACACTGAAAATACTTGAATTAAACAATAAGCTCTAAGAACCTAGAATCGAGATACAACGTGTGATCCATCCACTGGCAGGTTCTTTTTCTCTGCTACACATATCAGCCTGGCTGCAGCTTGGCCACAGGCAGATGTATTGACGGCTATCCCAATAACAGGGCCAGGCAGGAAGTGTGAAGGGGAAGAAATTCTTTGTTACCAACAACCCAGTATCCTAGGGTCAGAATCCTTAACTATGGCCCACAAAGACCTAAACTTTACTCACAGGAGCTGGCTTTCTGACTATGGCTAACAGTATCCTCTCAACTATGCTGACAGTCATCAAAATACCCAGCCCAAGAGAACAGGCAAGTGATTACAAGACCCACCCCACACCATCGAGAAAGCAGGTAAGATCATGACTGACACTCAGGTCCTGGCCACTCTCCCAGGAAAGGCACGGTCAAATTCTAACACATCTGTTAGGTCTCTGGTTCCCTCACTCCGCCTAGGGAATTTCACCTTTGCTAAAGAGAAGTCTGTGAGGACTCCAAACGGGAAAACAGTCTTGTTAACATCATGTTCCAGCCTCTGGGTCCACCAGTTAGATCCTGGCTAGATTTTGTGATTCAGTGAATGTGTTTGATCCAGAGGGGCTGCTGGGGATACCTCAGAGAATTCACCAGATAAAGAAACTTACAGCTTCTTCTCCAGCCTGCTTGGGTATCTACCACTCTACCCCTTAGAAACACCCAAGTTCCTCCAAGATGACGTTTAGCCCTTGTACAAGAGATGAAATTGTGAAATGAATTTGCTTGCAACCTCCAGGGCCAGCACGGGCCCTTAGGAATTTGCCAACCCGTCCCAAAAGGAGTAGATTCGGAAAAAGAGGACACCGAGTGGCCACCGTTAACTTACTTTGGGAAGGGTTTCAAGGCTTCGGTCTGTAATTTTCATTTTCAGCTGACTGATTGAGCAACCTCTCCCTGCCATTCTGTCCTCAACAGAAGCTCATATTTAGTGCCAAAAACATGCTTTTGTCTTTCTCTGTGGTCCCTACTCAAGTGTACAGAGAAGATAGACACTTGCCCTAATGGATAGGAAAAGGTGTCTGATCCCAAGACTATTGACTCCTAGATCTTGACGGCCTTGAAAGGCCACCCGGTTAGTTTCTGCCCTTAGGCAGCTGAACATCTAAGGCCACACTGGGACAGGCGGTGATCCTATTCTTGAATACATCAAGGGACAAAGACATACAGACTTTCTACGAAGTCCACCCCAGTCTTTCCAGAGCTCGGCCATTCCTAGTGACAGAACTCCTAAGTCCAACCCCAAAGCAGCAGCAGCTCTGGGAGATGGTGGCAGATTCCAGAATCTGAACAAAGCAGGACGCAAAACCATGAGAGTCTCACATTACCTCCAGGGGAAATGGGAAGAAAGGAAATTGCAAAAATGACATTTGCTGGAAAGTATAAACAATCTTCCTTTGTGTCAACTTAATAGAAAATGAGGCCGTTGGGGCCTGGGGTGCACTCCTGGCTGCTTTCACCCCAGGTGAGCTGCTCACCAGTCCCGGGTCCCTCGTCCTATGGACAACAGGGGTTGTCGATGACCAGCATGACATCTATGCCGTAGGCCTCCAGCAAGTCCATAAGAAAGCTGCGGTCTCCTTGGGGGTCCAGGCCCATGCCCCGGGCGTGTTCTGCTGTCAGAGTTTTGTCCTGACTGGCAGACACCTCCAACAAAGTCTGAAATATCCGGTTGTTTTGCTCCAGGAAAAACCTGCATTTGCAAGACAGGAAAAGGGAGGGAAGAAAAGACAAAAGAGCTCACCAGATAATCCATGCATGGGAACCTAAACTGTACTGTTCTATTTAAATACGTGTGTTTAGTATGCTTTTATGTTTAATATACTTTGGGGCTTCAAAAACAAGTCAGAATACCTTTCAAAAGTAGAAAATGGGGTAAAGGTTAAGCGGTTACCAAAGTGCTACTAAGGTTAGCAAACCGTTTGGCAGGAATCACAGTGTGTTTGGCAAAATCTGAGTGGACTCCCGCCTGACTGCCAGCGCTATTTTCTCATTGAGAGGGAAGTTACTAGTGGTTTAAACACAGCTTCCGGGAGAGGCCCCATACTCTGCTTTCCTCTCCTGCTTAGTCATGAGGGGAAGAGAAAGTTGAAAACAAAGCCTAATAATGTCCTTCTGAGGTTAAGACTTCAAGTGAGACACTGAAATTCACCTTTTCCAAGCCCTGGAGCTGCCACTAGAGGCAGAGCCTCTCTAGGGAACAGAAGGGCTCTGGGTTGCTGGGATAGCCCAGGGCAGATGCTGCCCACCAAAGGGGTCCTCCAGGGGGGCTGGGCAGGTGTGGGGCTATTCTGAGGCTAGCAGTGCTGGAGGGGGATGGAAAGGAGACAGGGAAGGTGAGCCACGGCCACTGAGACTGGCACAGTTGGCAGTGCCCCTAAGTGTGTTTGTTTTCCTGGTTACTCATTGGCAGGAGAGGGATTATGCACAGAGCAAGGGAAATGTATGAGTCGAAGCTTTTCAGTACTGCCTGCATAAATAAGCTATATTCAGAAAGACTGTCTCTCTAGGCTGTGCTGCTCAGAGCTCCCAGGGTCAGCAGAGGTGCTGTGTCCATCCAGGGTCAGCGGAGGCACCATGTCTAAAGCAGCTCTGGGTGCCGAGAGTTTCAGACACCATGGCCGGTGCCAGAACTTGACAAGAGCATGGCTCTGCTGGATCCCTGGACCCCCGTGCAGTGCGCACACTGGCACGGTGTGCGCGCATCAGAAAGAACACTGTGAGGATCAGGCGCCGCACCTCTGTGGAGATGTCCAGGGTTCCTTTCCATCAGAGCCAGGGACTGTCCCAAGTGCAAGTGCGTGCCCCCTCCCCCACCCCAGCACGCAAGGGGCAGGAAGGCCACACAGGAAGCCGGGAGGCTCTTTGAATTACACTCCTGTGCCTATGGTAGGACAGGACTTCTCAAGGTGGCTTCTGCATGAAATCAGTGCTGTGCTGAAGGGTGTAAAGGTTGAGGCCCCTGACCCCGCCACCAACAGATCTGGGGGAAAAGATTCCATTCCTTCAAGTGTTCACATTTCAGATTATCCCATAATACTTAGCACAAGGAACTGATCTACTCAGAGGAAGCAACACAGATGGAGGTTCTATGTGGTAGACATCCTGGATGGAAATGCCCGAGAGAAAAACACACGCTGGGGCTCCTGTTTTCTCTCACTGACCTGCTGGGCCTCTTCCCCTAACTCCTCTGGGTTCCCCCTAATGGCCTTTCAGGGCTCAGGCAAGGAGCCCAGCTCTAAGAGCCCTTGGCAGCGATAAAGGACATTCCCTAGACAGCAGTGGGTGATGTGGGAGAGATCCAGGTCAGGCACGGCGGTCAGGGCTGCAGGGATCCCGGGGAGGCTGACTCACAGCACAAAGAGGTCCTCTTCACAAGGGTTGTAGTCACCCTCAACTTCCTGGGAGTACAGCAGCATCTGCCTGTTGGGAAGAGAACCACCATCAGCCTGGGTGGAATCAGAGAACCCCAGGCACAGGCAGCAGACCACACCTCCAGGGAGCAGCACTGGCCAAGCCCGGCCCCGGCAGGGTCTGTGGGGGTCAGTTCTGCCCCCGTGACCTCAGGCAGGTGATGACCTTTCCTAATTGTCCATTCATCCATCCAATGGGGATGATGATGATAACATTTATCTCAGGATAACCAAAATCCTGAGAATTATAGGATGCACAAGTAAGTCTCAAACACAGTGATCCACCCAATATAGAGCTCAATAAATGGTTGTTCCAAACTTGCATGCAGGCACACATGCGCTCACTCACTCTCTCTCACACACACACACACACACACACACACACACACACACACATGCAAATTGAAACAAAGATATTTGGGGAATTTCTATAAGCTAGAATAACAGCCTGTTTCCTGAGCTTCACAGATTCTGGAGCCTGTGAGAAAGAAATCACCCGTCTGCATCTGCTACTTCCTATGAGGGCAACATACAGGGCACCATGTCTCTTCTTTTTTTTTTTTTTGTGGTACTGAGGATTGGCACCATGTCTTTTTTTTTTTTTTTTTTTTTTTTTGTGGTACTGGGGATTGAACCCCAGCTATATCCCTTTGTTGTTGTTTTGTTTTGAAACAGGGTCTTACTAGGTTGCTGTGAGTCTCGCTACACTGCTGAAGCTATCCTCAAACCTGTGATCCTACTGTCTCAGCCTCCCCAGTACTGAGATTACAGACGTGAATCATGACACCCGGCTCTTCCAGAGCAGGGATCAAGTTAGTTTCTGTAAGCACACACACTGGCAGGGAAGCACAGGAGGGACAGTTACAGATGCCCAGGGTGTCCTGAGCACCTGAGCCCCACCCCCTTTCCCAGCACCGTCAGCCCCACCTCTGCTCGTTGAGCCGTCGGTACTTCTCCCTGTCAGCGCTGTTGATCTTCAGCAGGGGCTGCAGGTGGTCGTGGTGCGTCTTCACATTCTGGTTGTCCACGTAGACATCGTACAGCTCCCGCTTCTCCTCGAATATCTTCTCCGTGGTGCCTGAGGAGCCCAGCCCGAGGTCAAGGAGGCGGAAACCCTGAAGGGTCCCCGAGGGAACCAGCCCGACCCCACCGGGGAAGGGCGGGGGCACAGCGGGAGGGGTCTGTACTCACAGGCCACGTAGGAGACCTCCACCTCCAGGCTCTCGATGTCAGCCACGTTCACGTAGAAGAAAGGCTTGGACTCGGGGATGGTGCCCCCCAGGCCGGGCAGCGAGACGTTGGCCAGGCAGCAGCAGCAGTACACTGCGGGACGGAGGGGAGGGGACAGTCGTCTGCCCCACCATGTCCCCTCCACCAGAGCCTCTGAACTATCAGCCTACAAGCAAGCTGCTGTTTGGACGTGGTTTGCGGGTCCCCACTGTCTTGGTACTGAGAGGAGGTGGTGGGGCTTCGGAGAGGGAAGAAGGTCATGGGGGCTCCAGCCCATGAAGGGATTCATGTAGATCCCAGAGCGGTGGGTACATCTCCAGAGGTGGTGGATACAAAGAGAGCCTGGAACCTTCTCTCTCACATGCTTCTCTTCCATGCACACCCACTTTCACCCTTACACTACCAGGCCCTCACTGGAAGCTGAGTAGATGCCAGCACCATGCTCTTGGACTCCCAGAACCAGGAGCCCAAATAAACCACGTTTCTAATGAGTTACCCAGCTCTGGAAGCTGTGGAGGGCTGCACTTTGTCTTACCCTGGTATACCAGTAGCCAAAAGCTTATGGCGGTCCTAGGATTCTGAGGAGCCTGGGGGACCAGCCTCCCACAGCACAATCAGACTTTCTCGACACCACACCAGCAACATGCTTACCAAAACCAACATTTTTCAGCCTTTCTCTCACTGGTTTTGCTTAGAATCTGGCCTCAGACTGACCTCCCCCTTCTCAAGACTCTGGTTCCTGTAACCCTGACATCCTCCTGTTGTTGTTGTTGTTCTTCTTTTTTTTTTTGGCTAGAGTGAACTCAGAGGGACACTCTACCTCTGAATTACACCCACTCCCTATTTATTTTAAAACAAGGTCTTGCTAAGTTGCTGAGGCCGTCCTCAAACCTGCGCTCCTCCTGTGTCAGCTTTCCAAGTTCTGGATGACAGGCCTATGCCACCACACCTGGCTCTCTCTCTTCTTCTGATGCTTCCACTCAAGTCTTCCACTGCTGTTCCTGCTCCTCACTCACACTGTCCCCAAGTGATGCCATCCATCCCATGGACATCCCATCCAGACAGCCTGGATGCCACTCTCAAATGTTTACCTCCAGCACAACTCCCCCCCCCCCCCCCCCCCCCCCCCCCCCCCCCCCCCCCCCCCCCCCCCGACGTCCAAGCACCTGGCATACATCTTCCCAGGAAAGTCCCCCAGGCATGCACACTCCTCATGTCCCATGGTTAAACCCATGTTAAACCAACCCCCCACCGCTCGTCCTCGATCCCCCATTGTAGAGGGCCCACCACCCTTGTCATCTGGACTCCTCCATCATTACACCTTCCCACACACCAGAATCTTTACAATCCAATCAGACAAGAGGTTGTATCCAGTTTCTCTCTTAAATACCTCTAGAATCCATCCCTTACCTCTCAGTAGGCCTACTGAGAGTCCCCCAGTGCCTGGTCTTCATTGCTTTCAGACTCTATATTCTGAAATATGAATCTAATCCGTTCACTCCTAGGCTTAAAATCCTCCTGCTAGGCCCAATCTCTTCTGAACTTGGTCAACAAGGGAAGGATAGGGAACTTAGGAAGAGCCTCTGATTCTGGCTTCTGGTTACCTCTATAGCACACGACGCCCACAGGGGGTGGGGAAAATATCAAAATGCGCTTTCGAAGTAAGGCAAACTTCCAGAGGATGAGGATTTGCTCCCCAAAGAACTTAATAAACTGGGACATGCAGCCAGCAGGATGTGTGATCTGTAAAAAATAAAAACGGGTGGGGGAGAAGGAAGAAGGCAGGAATAGCTTGTTAGAAATAATCATTGTGAAAAATATTCCATGCTGTACTGCCCTGCCCACCAAAAGGTCAAAGTTCAAGCAGATATACTAAGGGAAGTTGCTTCCGCACAAAATGATATATCGCTGTCAAAGTCATATCTTTAAACTGGATTTCTATAATACAGCAGCTCCCCTGCTATAGGGAAGTTTGACCTGAAGGATCATTAGGTACTCAGGACAAAGAGGCGCCAAGGAAACAAAGCTGAATTTAACCTCTTAGAAGTCACAAATAAAAGGATCTCTGAAGAGTGAAGGCACCTCGACAAGAAAATTCAACTGGAAGATGTTATTGATGACTGTAAGTAATGGAATGATAAGCAGAGTCCCAGATTAGATTCCCAAGGAGAAGGAGACCTGGTATGTGCAAAGCCAAGTGTCTTCAGGGGTCGCAGGCAGGGTGGACCCTTAGGGTCTAAAGGCCTAACCCCTATACACTTCAACTCCAAACACCCTTCCTTCTGGCGCTAACTGCAGGGAGCCCAGAAACATCTGTTCTTAACCCTTAGGATGTTCCTGGTTTCTGGGCTCCCTGCAGTTCTGATCCCAGCCCTGCCATTTACAAACGGGGAAGCCTGGGGGAAATGAGCTCATGTTTCTAGTTCACTTTCCTCTTCTGTAAAATGGGAGAGCACTGCCGGCCTTATATGGCTATAAGGACACCCCCCCCCCCCCCCCCGCCAGACAAAACCTGAGCTGTTTAGCAGCTAGGAGTATCCATATGCAATGACCACTAGTGTCTCTGCCAAAACAGGGCTTCACACCAGGGGCCCAGAGAGCATTTCAGATCACGGACATGCTTACGTGTCAGAAGTACAAGTCCTCATCTCCCACTAGGGGTGCAGAGAGGGGAAGTTCTGAAGAGGCAGAGCCACACCAAGACTGCAGGCTGGGGTTTAACGACTGAGAACCCTAAGGGGTGGGGGGTGGGGGGTGGACTCAACACTAGGACCTTGAGTCAGTCTCTGTATTCAGCCAGTCCAGAGCAGGGCTGCTGTCAGCCCTCGGAAGTTACGACTGGACCAGGAAGAGTATTTCCGTTCCCAAGACACGGCTCTGCATCAAGGCTATTTTAGCTTGCCCCTGCCAGGAGGAAGGCCACACTCCACTGAGCATGCCCTTCTGTGACCCTTGGCTCCTCTGCCACCACCACATCCCACATCCCAGGAGAGCCACCAAGTGACCAAGTCTGATCAGATCCTTCCAACCACCATCTTTTGCCAACTAGAACAGGAGCCAAAGTACAACCCTCCCACCACACACACACACACACACACACACACACACACACACACACGCGTTGTCTTCTGGCCATCGACATGTTTCCACTGCACAAAGGCCTTGTGGGGATTTGTACCAGTGTGTTCTGGGCTTTAAGAATCCTACAATAAACCACTGATCCTTCATCAGTTCTGACACCATTCATTTGATCTTTCGTGAATGCCTGGATACATTTTAAGAGAACCACTGAGTATTAACATTGTGCCAAAGCACTAGGTATTCCAGTTCTAATAATGAGCAAAAAAGGCCCAGCCCCTGCCCTCCTATGGTTTATAGGCTGTAGGGAGAGTCTGGTAACAAACAGTAAGAGCCTGATGAGAGTGAGATGGGGTGGGCGAGGACCCTGGGGACACACAGGAGGCACCCGGTCCCATTCCAGGCGAGATAGAAAAGACTTCCTGCAGGAAGTGATGTCTACACTTCAACATAAAGGATAAAGAGAACCAGTACACACAAAGACCCTTCTGTGAGAGCAAGGAGGGAGCACGCCACTTCCTGGAAACGGCCAGTAGTTGAGGCCGATGCCCCAGCGGGTGCCAGGGAAGTGCTGGGAGGGCCGTTGTGTCTCCCTCCTCCCTTCTGAATCGGCCACAGAGACATCACACCCATCTTCATTCACCCTGTTCATTTCTCTTGCTTAATTTAAATGGTTCCCATTACTCAACCTCATTCCTCTGTAGCTTTTCCAGAGAATTCTCTTTTCTCGATGCCTGCAGTTTGAACTTTGATGTCCTCCCTTCTGTTTTTTTTTTCAAGGCAGTTCTCCATCCTCTCTTTATTCCCTTTCCATTGCTGGCAACTCCCTCAGGTTTAGTCACCATGGTCCTCCCATTGCTTGGGAATCCGCCTGCTCTGCATCTACCAACCCCTGCCATCACCTGTCCTACTGGTAGATCTACCAACCACAGATGGACTCTCTCGACAGGAAGTGACTTCTATCCTTCTTCCTTTCCGTTCTTATTTTTATTTTCTGCTGCAAGAATCTTAGATCTGACTTCTATGTTTAACACTTACTTAAAATTTTTTCTTTATATATATGGACACTGGGTAAAAATTCATTGAACTATATATCCGTATGATTTTTAAATTGCACCCATGAACGTTATAGTTCAGTAAAAAGCTTACATACAAATTTCTTAGTATATACATACACATAAGTTTCCATAAATGACAAGCAGAATCCTATCATAGATAGTCATTCCTCTGTATCTACAGAGGATTGTTTCCAAGACCTCTCACAGATACCAAAATCTGCAGATACTCAATCCTTTATGTAAAACGGCAACACATTTGCATATAGCCTGTATACTTTAAATTCCCTAGGTGGCTTATAATACCTAAGACAATGTAAATGCTGTGTAAAGAGTTACACTGCTTTCTTTACAGAATAATGACAAGACAAAAATCTGTACATATTTAGTAAACATGTAATTTTTTAAAGAATATTTTTGATCTGTAGTTGCTCACATCTGGGGATACAAAAACCATGGACACAAAGGGCTGGCTATCCACTGGTTTCTGTTTTTGTTTAACTGCTGTCATTTGCCCCTGGCCACCATCTTAGAATTTTCTACATACAAACACGGCCCTCCTCTGCTCTCCACACTTACCTCACCCCCAGCCCATATACAGCAGCCATCCATGTTTTTCCATGTCCATGTATGCATGCATGTGTATCTGTATCTATACCCGAGACTCTCACTTAAACAAACTGTGATTAGATTGTCTATAGTTTTCTGCACTTTGCTCTTCTCGAAGTAGACCTGGTAGACTGCTCCTGTCTTCTTCTGCTCTAATTATCATTCGTAATGGCTGTTTACCATATGGGCACTCTAGTTTACTACCATTTTGAACAATGTTGAATTAAACATTTTCACACATAGAGTAGTCTGGTGGGTTTATGTCTACAGGGTAGATCCTGAGAAGTGAGACTGCCAAACGAAAGGTATACACACACACACACACACACACGTGTATATACACACACAAAAGGTATACATATATATATATATATACACACACACATACACAAGGTGTATATTCACACACAAGGTATATACACACACACACACAAGGTATATATACTGCACATACACACACAAGGTGTATATACACACACAAAAGGTATACATATATATATATATACACACATATATATATATGAACACATATATATTTTAATTTTAATATGTTGATACCATTTTTTAAAAGGAAAACATCTACAACTTATGATCCCGCATCTCCTTGAGTCCAACAGGTACGTTAATGAGCCACCCTCATTAGAGCACAAGCATACGGCAATTTCCCTTTTTCTTCCTTTATCCCTCCATCTTGGCCTCTTGGGGAGAGGAATACAGGGACAATCACGTCAGGTGTTAGCCACTACCCTGAGGGTTTTCAGCTAACCCAGCAGCACTTCCCCTCAGAAGGAGGAGAATTAGGGCCAGAGAGAAAGAGGGCAGGGTTCAGGTCAACACGGGGCTGACCATTCTGACTGTCTCTCTGTCCATGGCATAGGGTGAAGAAATCTGCAAACTACATTTATTGGACTCCCATGCCAACTGGCTTGTTAGGTTCTTTCAGTGGGAGGCGAAGACTGGAGGCTGGAAGGCAAGAATCTTCAGTTTGGGCTCCTGTGAGTATGTATGTCTTCAGCAGCAGAAGATACCTATGGCCCAGCCTCTAGCTTTTCTCAGCAGTCTCGGCACAGCTGAGCCATGCCCCTGAGCAGTAGCAGCATAGGAGCACAGGGCTTCCCTCAGAGAGCTGAGCCAGGCTAGGCAGAGGCCCCTCCTCTGGGCTCCCAGGGTTTGGGTAATGACACCTCTCTCCCTTTGTGGCCCCAGCCCCCTTACGGCATTATGCAATACTCTCTTCCTCTTGAGTAACTTGCTTCTATTCAAAAGAATATGACTACACTCCAGGGCTATCACTTCCATAGTTAGGTTAAAAAAGGTTCTGACTTCCCTCTTGCCAGCTGACCCTCTCTTGCTGGCTTTGATGAAGCGAGAGGCCATACTGGAGAGACCTATGTAGCTAAGAACTGAGGGCAGCCTCCAATCGCCTGCAAGGTACTGAGGACTTCAGTTCCACGGCCCTCAGGAAACCTCATCCCGCCAATACCCACAGGAGTTTAGAAGTGGATACTTCTCCCTGTTGAGCCTCCTGATGAGACCCCAACCCTGGCTGACAGTGTGGCTGCAGTATCATGAGAGACTATGCAGGAAAGGACCCAGCTGACTCACAGAAACTATGAGATAATAAACATGTACTGTTTAAAACTTTCACTCTTGGGAGGCTGAGACCGGAGGATCCGGGTTCGCGGCCAGCCTCAGCTACCTAGTGAGGCATTCTGCAACTTAGTGAGACTGTTTCAAAATAAAGAATAAAAAAAAAATAGGGCTGGGGGTGTAGTTCAGAGGTAGAATACTGGGTTCAATACCCAGTACGGAAAAAAAAAAAAAAAAAGCTTTCACTTTTAGGGTAATTTGTTATGCAGCAATAGATGACGAATACAGGGGCGGTAGCTGCTGTTTGTAATTACTAACATGTTGTCTATAATTACAGACCATATTATATAATCTGAAATTACTAACATATATATATATATATATGGGAATTGCATTCAACAATGTCTAGGGTCCCTCTTGGATCCATACTTCATTATGATAACCTAGTACGGCATAAGGTTGATGCTGTTTCTCTGAGAACCCTGCTCAAGGACCACAATCATCTGCTGAGAAATGCTGGGAAACAGGCTTCTTCTAAACATCACAAACCCCAATTGATGCTGTAGGAGGTCGAGGCTCAACACCAGCCTGGTGTTGCCCATTGCATCGAAGGCCCAGGTGGGAAAGCCAGGCTTGTCTTCCATGGTGTGCTCTGGCTCCAGCCCCACTTGCTCCTTCAGGCTTCCAACTGCTATACGAATGATTCCCTGCTGTATTGAATTAGTTTGAAATACCTAACATGCTCTCTGTTTTCCTGATAAGACTCTGTTACTTGTTAGGGTTCAAATTCCATTGTCTAGTGTTTAATTCTCTGAGTCCAACCTATTTTTCCAGTCTTTTCTCTAATGGGCAGGTAACAATAAAAATTCAACCCCAGACAAGCAAGCTTGCTCATGCCCATGAACTTGGGCTATGCTTTCCCATGTCCACATCTCTGCCAAAGCAGTGAAGTCCGGCAGAGAGTGAGCACTGGCTTTGGCATAAGTCCCATGTAAACATAAGTCCCGGCCCTGCCTCCTGCTAGCTGTAAGGCCTGGAGCAAGTCATGGAAACTTCAGAGGCCTCGTTTGCTTTAGCCAGAAAACAGGAACTAAAAGAAATAAAGAGGTCTGCAACAGGTGCAGATAGCTAGCTAGCTAGCATAATGCTTAACGCACAGAAGGTGCTGAGGAAGTGGTAAACCGCGGCTCTCTGCTGCTCATGCCTCCCTCAGTCTGGAATTAGCATCCCTCCTGCTCCCCTAGCCAAATGCTTCAAGGCCAACTCTTCTTCCAAGATGCCTTCTCCCTTAAACTCATGCATAATTTCTCTACCAGGGGAGCTCTAGGTTTCCACTGAAATATCTTGTGACAAACCATAAGGGAGTGAGACGGCAGAGAAAGAGCAAAGTGATGTTCTGAGTCATCTCTGTGTCCTTCCAACACCTAATGTTTGGCTAGGTATTTTGTTAATGATAAACATTCTGGCTGGGCCTGGTGGCACACCCCCATAATCTCAGTACTTGGGAGACTGAGACAGGAGGATCATAGGTTCAAAGTCAGCCTCAGCAACTTAGCAAGACCCTATTTCCAAATAAAAAATAAAATAAATAAAAATAGGGCTTAGGGTGTAAATCAGAGGTAGAATGCCCAACACCACAAAAAAAATAAAAAAGTAAAAGTAAACATTCTAGCACCAAAAGCAAGGTACCATAGAAAAAATACAAAATAAAGTAATATAAAAATGTTATAACTAAGAAATATCATACCTGCTCATCAAACTTTTGTCACATGTCTGGCTTTATAATATCTAATGCAATCAAAAGAATCAAACTCATCTTTTCCCTCCTAGGAGCCCAGCAGGACTGGCCTATCATATGTAACTTTGCACTGTATTTGCAGAAGTATACAGAAGACATATTGTTTAAGATAACTTGCCTTAATTTTTAAGTGAACCCAAATGCTTATTTCACAACCAATTCCATCAAGGGCAGACATTCTGCGTGAGTACACGACATAAATTCCTTATCATTTAGAAATTAATCAAAAGCTAAGCTGGGCATGGTGGTGCGCGCTTGTAATCCCAGCATTTGGGAGGCTGAGACTGGAGGATCCGGGTTCGCTGCCAGCCTCAGCTACTTAGTGAGGTACTCTGAAACTTAGTGAGACCCTGTCTCAAAATAAAGAATAAAAAAATAGGGCTGGGGGTATAGCTTGGAGGTAGAATGCCCCTGAGTTCAATTCACAGTACCGCAAAAAAAAAAAAAAAGAGAAAGAAATTAATCAAGAGCTACTGTCCCCAGGCCCAAGTCCAGTACGGTGAGAGTGTAGTCAGCCTCACCTTCATCTCGGGGTACATGTAGCGGTGGATGGAAGGCAGCCAGTAGACGGGGGGCAGGCTACTGCCTCTGCCAGGACCAGCATGGAGCACCCCTTTCTTGTCCTCGTAGAATGCAGCCAGATGAGAGTAATGTCCCGGTGTCTCCAGCTGGTGTCTGCACAATATACACAGGTGCATGGTGAGAACAGCTCTGCCTTCGTGTGCAGCTCACTCCCCCGCCCCAGGGCTCAGAAGATCTGCACTTGAGGGCACCTCGAAGCCTCCCTTGGTGTTATAGGAGATCCGCAGGAAAAGGTCAAACGTGGGGCCTGAAACTCCCTTGAAGTTCTGTGCAACACGTTCTCTGTCTTGTGGGAGACCGACAGAATTAACAGGCTATGACTAACGTCTATTGTTCTTGAGCATGAAGATTGCGTGCTGCTTTCCAGAGAATGGCTGTTTGCTGTGAGAAGGGATACGGGGAAGACGACACATTCCCTGCTCAAAACTGCTCTTTGTTTAGCATTCACACTTGCTTGCTCTCTCCTTTTGTTATAAAAAAGCAGGAAGAAGCTCCTCCCTCAATGTCCCAAATAATGGAAAACCGTTATTATTAGATGTCAGAGGGCTTCTAATTTCACATCAAGTCATAAAGAAGTAAAATGCATCAGAATCTCTTCTCTTCCCACCCTGGTCCCTTCCTCTGCTCAGGTCAAGAAGCCCCCTTGGTTGACCCCCAAACCAAGACAGTGGCATTGAGGCCCTGGACCATTTGGGATGCAGAATCTGGCCTCCAAGTCAAGATGCTATGTTTAACAAGGAGGTCAGAGGTTGGATTCTGTACCCTCAAAAAAAAGATACGCTGGAATCCTCTTCCCTAGGATGTTAGAATGTGGCCTTCGGGGGGTAGGGTATTAATAGCTTTAAAGGGAAGTCATTAGCGTGAGCTCTGGTCCTGTACGACTTATTAAAAAAGGAGCTTGGGAGACACACAGGCGCACACGCACACATGTGCACACACAAACCACAGGAGGATGAAGGTAAAGATGGGGGTGACGCATCTACATGCCATGGAGGCCAAAGGCTGTCATCAAGCACCAGAAGCTAGGGCAGAGGCATAGCAGGGAGCCTCCCTCAATACTCAGAGGGGACCAACCCTGCAGACACCTTGAATTCTGGTCTCTAGAACTGTGAGATGACACGCTTCTGTTGTTCTAGCTACCCAGCAGAAGCTGCTAGTTCTCAAAATCCATTCTTTGTTTCTTCCTTTTTATAACCGAAACCCTGGAATTTTAGGTGGTCACAGTCACCCCACTAGAGAAGACATTTTTTGCTGGTAGGTGTGTCTTGAGAACTTGACAGCGTAATATGACAAGTGATGTATAAACTCCTGTTCTTTCCCTCTTCCCTGTGGGCTGAAATGCAGACGGAGTAGAGGTGAGCAGCTTTTCTTTTTAATTTAAAAATAACTTTTTTATTAGAGAAAATATGATATTATTCTTAGTTGGTGCATTGTAATCATACATCATTGTTAGGTACAAGCTGGTAAAGGCATACATGCACACATTTCTCATTTAACCCTTCCCCAATTCCCACCCTCCTTCCTCCTCCTCCCTCCTTCTCAGGTGAGCAGCTTTTAAAGCTTGGACAAGAACACCTTAGAATAAAAAAAGAAAATCACTCTTACAATATGGTGGGATAAGAGAAGAGAGGTGAGTCCCTGGACAATCACCCTGACCATCTGCTTGTCTCTAAACTATTCAGTGAGAGTCTTCTTTTTTTTTTTTTTTTTTTTTTTTTTTTTGGCGGTACTGGGGATTGAACTCAGGGGCATTCTA
>PVLC010008292.1:23914-59176 GCA_004027655.1 Graphiurus murinus | reverse complement strand
ATCAAAAACAGGCGATGCTGAAGCTGTGATGACCAGCATCATTTTCTTAGAGAACACTCAAGGATTTGTCATAATGGCTGGGCTTTCATTGGGTGTTAAGTCTACAAACAGCACCTTCAATTTAAACTTTCAATTAAAGTTCTTAAAATTTAGGAAGTGGAGCTTGGATAGTTATGATATTACAAAAGTCCTGAATATTTATTAGAAAAACCACAGGATGGAAGGGGAAAAAAAAAAAAGGAAAAAAAGAGAAAAGGCCAGGTTACAAAGAAGGCTTCAGAGGTCCCTGCTAGCCCAGGGACAGATACCCGTAGTGTCCAAAATCACGGTGATAGTGATCTGCTTGTAAAAGGCAGAGCGTTTCAGGGAAGGGCAGAGGGGGCTAGCAGAGGCAAAGGCTCTCCCTCTCCCCACTTCAGTTTTGGGTAGGGCTTTTAATTTAACCCAAGGACATCTCTCACACTGGAGAATAATTCAGCCCTCAAGATCATCTCAATCTGCTATGGCTTTGCAGCGCAGCAGCAAGAATGTTTAATATATAAGATAAAAATTTCATCAAAAAAAATAATAAAATATTCTTGCAAACCCCACCCCCAACACCAATTCCTATTCTAAAAGTTAACCCATCACTGTGCTGTTAATACTTGACAATATACTTAATTGGAAACCTAGATCCAAAAGATCGAAACCAAATCTTCACCCCAAAACGCAAACAAAATGAGTCATTTGAGGTTTATGGCATATAGTTTAGGTAAACACACAAACAAGAAGGGGAAGAAGGAAAGGGAAGTGTCAGAAGCAAAGCTGAGTGACAGAACACATTCAGTCGGGGCCAATGTTTATACAGAGAGTGTCGTGGGACATCAGAGAAAGCTCCGCGTGGATTCCTGTGCACGCGTCTGGAGGCACCAGATCCTCCATGGCAGATCCAAGAACAGGGAGCCAAGGGAAGAGCTACTCCTGTCATTCCAGTTTTAGAAGCTCCACATCAAAGACAAGAGTGGCGTGTGGTGGGATGATGCCTGGGTGGCCGGTGGCACCATAGGCATAGTCTGGGGAGATAGTTTGGCTCTCTGACCCACACCTATCTGGGCTACCCCTTCTTCCCAGCCTCGGATCACCTCCTGCTTGCCTAGCATAAATTTAAAGGGCTTGTTTCTGTCCCGGGAAGAATCGAATTTCTTTCCATCTTCAAGCATCCCGTCTCCTGGGGAGATGGTCTCCACTTGCACTCCCATGGCGGCGAACGCTGGGCGGGCGCCGCGACGGGCGGCGTGGACCGGGAGCGGACCTGGCAGCGGTAGCGCGGCTCTGCCTCGTCCCTCCGCGCGTCGCCTGGGCACCTATTTTTTATTCTTTATTTTGAAACCGAGTCTCACTAAGTTGCGGAGTGCCTCACTAGGTAGCTGAGGCTGGCCGCGAACCCGGATCCTCCAGGCTCAGCCTCCCGAATGCTGGGATTACAAACGTGCGCCACCACGCCCGGCTTATATTTTTCTCTTAATTGTTTATAATCAGTCACAACTCTTTAATTAGCAATTAGAAGTAGTAATTGTTACATGACCTTTTTAGTCACGTAAACTCTTCCTTCCGTATTTCATTAGGGAGGGAGTTGATTTCTCTTATCGCTGGCGTGCTTCCTAGATATTTCTTTGTGAATGTTTCTAGGTTCTTGGGACCTAGAGATGAATTCCTATTGAATTAAGTTTTTACTCATGTGCTTTGTTCAAAGAGAAATGAAACTGCCTCATGTGTAGATTTCCAGGGTTTGTTTCATCATCAAATCTTTGAAATATGATTAGACATTTTAAAAATGTTTTACTAGATGATCTCCATACTGTCTTACTAGATATAACTTGAAGAGAATGGACAAGTTCCAAGACAGACGATTAGCAAACAGATGAGTTTTGTGGGATAAGAGGCATCTGATGTGTTGGGACATACAGAGGTGAGAGAGTGAGGAACACACCTGGAGCCTCCCCTCTGGTGGTAATCTCAGAGATACACACCTTTGGTTCATAACACAGATGGCACGTATGTCCATGCACTCTTTGAAGTTCTGTAGTATTGACATACTCTTCCTAGGGTCTATAATTGTTTGAATTCCAGGAGTTCATGGTGACTTTCTAAGACACTGTGTTCTTAGTATCTTTCACATCAAGGATAAGAACATGTTCTTTTATTTAGATCCTATAGAGTCTATTTGGCCAATATTCCAGTATTTTTTGGAGAAAATCAATAAAATCAAATATGCCTTCTGTCCCTAAAAACAAAGCAGATTTTGAAGTATAAAATATCACATTAAACTGAAGTATAGCTTTTATAATTTATTTTTCTTTATGCTTTTATTGGTGCATTATAATCTCACATCATAATGTAAACCATGTTGACAGTAACATACATGTACGCAGTACTTAGTGCTCCCCCAACCCTGGCTCCCTACCCCTCTCCTCCCTTCCCCATACAGAGTACTGAGGTTAACATTGGTATTTTCACATATGTACATATAGATGATGGTAGTAATTCCTTCAGTGAACTTCACTTCAGTGAACCCTTCCCTCAGACCACCTCCCTGGCTCCACTGAGGTTTCTCCTTCATTATCTGGAGTCCCTCTGGTATCCTCATTACTCCTCAGCTTCCATATATTAGAGAAAACATATGACCCTTTGCTTTCTGTGACTGGCTAATTTCACTTCACAATGTTTTCCAGGCCCTTCTATTTTCTTGCAATAGATTTACAAGTCACCTTTCTTTTTATTTTTCCTCTTTTTTTCTTTAACTGTGCTGGGAAATGAACTCATGGCTTCCCAACTTGCTATGCAAGCCCTTTGCTACTGAGCTACTTTCCCAGCCCCTAAGTCAACTTTATGTTGTCTAATGTAAGCAACCATGTTTCCCTGAAGCAACCTACACTTTCTCATTCCTTATTTTTTAAATACTTTTATTGGTGCTTTCTAATTATATAGCATAGTGAGGTTCAAAGTTATATGAACATGCACACAGCTTGGTGTTTCCCTTCAGTCCCACCCTGCTACCTCTTCCTCCTGAAACGTAATAGTGAGATTGGTAATGATACCTTCATATCTGAACATAGCATAATTTGAACTGTTTCTTTCTCTACCTCCCTACTGCTCTCCCTGTCCACTTTTCTACTGGTCTCCCTCCTCAATTATCTAAAGTTTCTTGTTTCCTATTTTCTCTATCGTCTATATATCAGAGAAAACATTTGATCCTTGACTTTCTGAGACTAGCTGATCTCACTTAGCACAGTATCTCTCGTTCCATCCATTTTCCTGCAAAGGACATGATGTTCTTTATGGCTGAGTAGAATTCCATTTCCATTCCATTGAAACCACATTTTCATTATCCATTCATCTGTCCACAGATACGTAGCCATAATTTGGCTCTTGTGAATTATGCTACTATAGACATGAATTTGCATGTATCACTATAGTATAGCTAGGTCATATGGTGGTTCCATCACTAGTCTTCTGAGGAATCTCCATACTGCCCCGGCCAGTTGGGGTTGTGAACGGGAGACCGAGGCGACTAACCTAAGGGAATGAGACAGACAAGGGACGTGAAAGAATGGAGGCAAGACAGGGTTCTGATCAAGCCTCAATTTTTTATTAAAGCAGGAAAGCTTAAGTACCTTGTGGTGAGGGGTGAGATCAGGTGGGGTCAGGCAAAGCTTGTGTGGGCTTACATGATTGGTCAGGGTTGACCATGTCCTTTTTTGATAAGGGCCATAGCAGCAATGATGGATAGAACCTGTTTTGCATTGTCACTGTGACTGTTGAGGGGAATTTCCCTCAGAGTACACGTTTCAGTTCTGACCAGTCTTTCGGTTCCTGGCATCTCCCCCCTTTTTGTTTTATAGGGAGTGGGCTTTGATCGACCAGGGGAGACATTGACCTGGTTCCTCCCGTGGGCTATACCCACTTTGTATGGCTCTCAACATCTTTTTGGGGAGGAGAGGCAGAGCCAAGTTTTGGTTTTAGGTGATGTCAACCTCTATGCAAACCAGTTACACTCCCAGATCTCGCTAATGTTGTACTAATTTGCAGTCCCACCAACAGTGTTTAACAGTTCCTGTTTCCCTACATCCTCACCTACAGTTTTTATTTTTTATATGTTTGATGATTGCCATCTAACTGGAGTTAGATGGAATCTCAATGAAGGCTTTGTTTTTTTCCAGTACTTGAGGTTGATCCCAGGGGTATTCTACTTCCAAGCAGCATGCCCAGCCCTTTTTGCCCTTTTATTTTTTATTTTAAAACAGGTTCTTGCTAGGTTTCTGGAAGTTTCATTATATTGTGGAGGCTGTCCTTGAACCTGTGATCCTCTTGTCTCAGCCTCCCAAGTACTGGGATTACAGGAGCGCACCACCACACCTCCTTTCAGTGTAGTTTTAATATGCTTTTCCCTGATTGTTGATGATGTTGAGCATTTTTTCATATATTCTTCAGCTATTTGTATTTCTTCTTTTGAGACATGTCTATTCAGTTCAATTGTTCATTTTTTTGAGTGAGTTGTTTTTACATTGCTAAGTTTTAAAAATTCTTTATATATTCCAGATATTAGCTGGCAAAGATTTTCTCTCATTCTGTAGGCTTTCTTTTTTTTTTTTCGGTACTGGGGATTGAACTCAGGGGCATTCTACCTTTGAGCTACACCCCCAGCCCTATTTTTTATTCTTTATTTTGAAATAGGGTCTCACTAAGTTGCGGAGTGCCTCACTAGGTAGCTGAGGCTGGCTGTGAACCCAGATCCTCCGGTCTCAACCTCCCAAATGCTGGGATTACAAGTGTGCACCACCACACCCGGCCTGTAGGCTTTCTTTAGACTCTTGATGGTTTCCTTTGCTGTGCAGAAGCTTTCCAATGTGATGCCGTCCAATTTATTGATTCTCAGTTTTATTATTAATGGGGCTAGCCTATTAACTACTCATCCCTTATTAACAGGACTAGAACAGCTAAGTAATATCACTTGACATGAGAGTGAACCTTGGTAAAATGATAATACAGATTTCTCCTTAAAGAGAACTTACATTCTTTTTTAATTTAATTTCATATTCATCATTTTGAAATGTATATTTCAGTGGTTATGGTGAATATTCGCGGTGTTGTGCAGCCATGATTGCTGTCTACCACCAGAACATTTCCATCTCGCTGAAAACAAATTCTGTGTTCACTTACTTTGGCAACTCCCTTTCATCTCCATGGATTGGCCTATTCTGGGTATTTTATTTTATGTAAATGGAATCACTCAATAGTAACTTTTTTGTCTCGCTTCTTTCAGTTAGCATAATGTTTTCAAGGCTCATACATATCATAGGGTATAACAATACTCCATTCCTCTTATGGCTATATAATATTCCACTGGATGAATATGTCAATTTATTTTTTAAAATTCTGTCCTTCCCTGAATCATTATTATTAATATAAATACATTGTTTTAAAGGTAGAGGTTTAACTTTGGTTTCTTATTATGTCAATATTAACAATAGCTAGTATTTTTTGAATGCTTGTCACATGGGTAGGCCCTATTCTAACTCATTCCTCATAATAGCACAGTAAGATAGATGCTGTATCATCCTCATTTTCAATATGAGTAAACTGAGGTACAGCGAAGCAAAATAACTTAAACCAAAGTCATAGTTTGTAAGTGGCCGATCCAGAATTCAAACCTAGGCAGTCTGACTCCAAAACTTGTTATCCTCTTGAAATAACCTTTTATTTTCATTTTTTGATACTGGGGATTGAACCCAGGGACATTCAACTTCCAAGGTATACCTCTAGCCCATTTTTTATTTTGAAATGGAGTCTTGTTGCGGAGGCTGGCCTCACGAGTGATCCTCCTATCTCAGTCTCCCAAGTACTGAGGGGATAGGCATGTGCCACTGTGCCAGGCTTAGAAATAACTTTCTAAGAACATGTAGATAAACCTCTGTTATAGAGCCCATCTCTTGTCATTCCTCTGTCTCTTCTTTTTCCCTTCTGTCTTCCTGCCTTGTTCCACAAAGGTTTTCAGATGAATCAATAACTGCTTTCCAGGCTTTTTATATATTTACAATAAGGCACTCAGGTGGTGATAATTCAGTTCACATTACTGGATCTTAGAATACAGGAGGCTTTAGTCCAGTCAAGATCCTGAGCCACACATGATGTTGTTGGGGCTTCGTCTTTCTCTCCGTGTTGGTTTTATTCGGTGGACAGACAGCTTGCTTCTTACTCCTGGGGACTTCGGTGGTAGCAGTGTCTTCCAGTCCATGAATGTGAGATATTTTTCCATTTATTTAGGTCTTCTTGTTTTCTTTTGTGGTACTGGGAATTGAAACCAGGGGCATTCTACCTCCGAGCTATACCCCTAGCCCCCCCCCTTTTTTTTTTTTTAATTCTTTATTTTGAAAAAAGATATCACTAAGTTGCAGAAGACCTCCCTAAGTAGCTCAGGCTGGTCACAAACCTGCAATCCTCCTGTCTCAGCCTCCCAAGTACTGGGATTACAGGTGTGAGCCACCATGCCCGACTTATTTAGGTCTTCTTTAGTTTCTGGAGATCTTGGAATGTATTCCTTGTGGGTTGCCTGTATTTACAATATGATAGAGTGTGTAGTTGGTTCAGATTTCTCACAAAGTCCGCAATTAAGCCAGGAAAAAAATTCTGATGTGGTCTAGAGTGATAGTGAGTAGTTATTTTGGGCACTTTGCCTTTGGTTTCTTGTTGCCCTATGAATGTTCTATTAAAGGCTGTAGAACTGCCTTCACTCTGTCTTCTCTATAGATGTACTATAAATATCCTTTTCAGGGGGTATAAGATACAAGTTAACATTGGCTAAGATGAATTTCTATATGCTCTAAATTTAACATGAAAGATGTGATACTCTATTTGGGAAACTATTATCCAAATAAAGTTATATCAAAAAATGAGTTTCTTCATTTTATGAACTAATTTTATTCAGCTCTTGATTACATTTCCTGTGGGTAGAGCTTGTTTCACACTTGGTAACTGACTCTCATTTAAAGAGAATGAGTGGCCAAATTAAATGAATGTCCTTTTGAGCAGTTTTCAAGTGCATGCTTTTCTGATTGGTTTTGTTTGCCTTATTCAATGAAGGGAATAATTCTTTGTGGCCAATTTCATTTTAAGAGGGCAATGTTGAGTGATTTTTTTTTTATTATTTAAAATATGAATAATTATTCTCCCTCGTTTGTATTTGATGGAAATTTAGAACTGAAATCTTGGCTTTTATTTCTCTGACTCTGCACACTACTGCCCAGATGTTTTGGACAGGTGTGCTGGGATGAATTTTATGCAAATCAAATTTTCTTTTTTTAATTTTCAAAAATGACTCTCTGAGCCGGGTGTGGTAGTGCATGCTTCTAATCTCAGCATTTGGGAGGCTGAGACTGGAGGATCTGGGTTCAAGGCCAGACTCAGCTACCTAGTGAGGCACTCTGCAACTTAGTGAGACCCTGTTTCAAAATAAAGAATAAAAAATAGGGCTGGGGGTATAGCTCGGAGGTAGAAGGCCCCTGAGTTCAATCCCCAGTACTGCAAAAAAAAAAAAAAAAAAAAGAAAAGAAAAGAAAAAAAGACTCTCTGTCTTTATGAAGAAAAAAAAAGTGGAGGCTAAATTAAAAAGGGATTGTATTTTTCTTTGCTCTTACTCATAAGGCTGTACAAGAGATAAGGACATCCTCAAGTGGTAGTTGATCCACAGCTATGCTAGTAATGACACACTTAATAAAAATCAGTTATTTAAGATTTAAATAGGAAGATATATTTGTTTACTAATGATAATTGACATTGTTTCACAGTTTTTAGAATGTTCATTAGGTTATAATATGCGGTTTAAGTATGTTTCAGTTATCCAAGATTTTTGTTTAGTTCTTCAGTACAAATTAATGTCTTAAGAAATCAGCAGATATTCGAACAGTGTCTTAATTAAAGTATATTGTACTGAAAATAATGAACAGCTCTTTCATCTCCACAAAATGAGAAGAAATAAATTTAGGTTATATTTTGTTGAGCATAAACACAAGTCTCTAATATTGGGGCATTAAGAAATAAATCCTTATGGTGAATATTTATTGAAACATTACCACTCAACATTTCAGTGTATGCTATGTAGGTGGTATTGTACGAATCCCTTCATATACATTATCTCATTTATTCTATGAAGTCCTGTGAGATAGAAGCTATAATTTTTTCCCATTTTGTAAATGAAGAAACTGAGACCAACAAAGGTTAACTAAATTCGTAAGATTACACAGTGCATAAGTGAATGACCCAGAGTCTGAAACCAGACCATCCGACTATAGAGCCTGTGCTCTTCACCCCAGTGTAATAGGAAGAAGAGGATAAATCAGGGCTGTCCATTATAGTAAATATTTACGACAGTTATAGACAGTAAGGAGATCATTGAAAGTAGCAGTACAAGCAGAATAGTGGCACTATCATGATTTGGTTCAAGGAATCTTATATAAATGGGAATGTGTCCCTGACATTTTTCAATCTTTTCACTAGGTTTTGAATTCTCAAGAAGGATAATATGGTTCAGATGTGAATTATTTACAATAAAATAGACAAAGTTGAAAATTCTTTAGATAACAAATATTTCTATATTGTGTAAAAAACTCAGAAATCAGCAAGAAAGACATTAAAGTCCCATCTAAATAAATGGGGAAAATAGATGGTACAAATATAACAAAGGAATATAGAAAACTCAGTCTTGTAAGTAATCAAATAAATGCAAATTTAAACCATGTGGTATGAGTTTTGTCTGGTATATTAGCAAAAATTTATAAAATGCTCACACCCAAAGTTGTTGCTCTCATTTATTGCTGATGACATTTCAGAGTAGTGGTTAGAAAATAAAGTAGTTTAGTCAATAAATAAGTGTCCCTCTTTTCTGAAACTAACTCAGTAAATGTGAAATGCCCATACTTCTTTTTCTCTTATATTGAGAAGCATATTTTATTCAACTAATCTGCATTAGACAAGAAGAATGTTTCATTAAATAGTTCTTTTTTTATTAGCCACAGAAGAAAATAATTAATAGTCATTGAGTAGAAATGTTGATTTAGTATTTTCCTTAAAATTATTAATCATGAGAGATATATTTAAATTGCCAACCCACTGCAAGCCTAAGTTGTATAATCTGTCAGCATCCCAGTTGTTTATTTATAACTTTATGGTCAATAGGAACATGTGTCTTTTATATATGAGTATTCTATAGTTTTGTCACTGGTTTATTAACTTTGGCAAAGTTATTTTAGTTCATTGTTCACTGTTAAAGATTCTGTGAAATTTTTGGAAGGTATTCCTTATTTTAAAAACTAAAGAATAACGAAATTTATTTTTTTAAAGTGTGGTTTTATTAAAGCATGGTTTATATATGTTTATTTAGTGTATGGCTGTGGCTGGGCAAGTAACTCTAGTAATACATTATTTTACAGGTATTCACAGTTTTATATGGAAGATAGCTTTTGCCATTATAACATGTTTAACCATCATTTCTTTGATGGAAAGGTAAGGATTATGACCATTATCTCTTTGTCTTATTATAGAATAACAAATTCAAGAGTTACCTTCATTGTAGTTTTTCTGTTGTTTATTGGTATTCATTTTTGTATATTCACTGCATGTTTATTGGGCTTCTAGAAGTGATTCTGTTAGTCCCTTTTCATTGCTTTTTGGATGAAGACCCACATTTTTTTTTTTTTTTTTTTTTTTGCGGTACTGGGGATTGAACTCAGGGGCCTTCTACCTCCGAGCTATACCCCCAGCCCTATTTTTTATTCTTTATTTTGAAACCGAGTCTCACTAAGTTGCAGAGTGCCTCACTAGGTAGCTGAGGCCAGCCTCGAACCCGGATCCTCCGGTCTCAGCCTCCCGAATGCTGGGATTACAGGCGTGCACCACCACGCCCGGCTGAAGACCCACATTCTTAGCAAGGCCCACGGGGCACTGTGTGGTCTGACCTGTTACCTCTCCTGCCTTTCTGCTCTCTCTCCCCCACTGCTCTTTGTGCTCAGGGTGCACAGCTTGCCTCTCCAGCCAGGCCAGTGCCTTTCTACCACAGGGCCTTTGCTCATGGTGTTTTCCCTGGCTGCTTTGCCTTGGTATCTTCATCTTTCAGAGCTCTGTTCTAAGTCACTTCCTCCAGCCTCCCCTGACCGCCCCCCTCCCCCATCAAGGGCAAGTTATCCTTTGAAGATTTACTACTTTGTAATTAAGTGCAAAAATGGGAGGGGGATATCTGTACCTTCAGGACTCTGTTGCTGTGACCCTAAAACTGGGATAGTGGCTTGAAAAAAACTTTTTTTCAATTTGATGTTAATAATGACACTGAAAAGAGCTTAGCAAAAAACCAAGCAATCACACCTGACAAGAGATTGGCCAGAAATGTCTGGTAGTTATCAAGAAGACAGTTTAAAACATACTCATAGACATATGCATATAAATCAATTTTTAAAATATTGTGAACC
Organism: Graphiurus murinus; assembly: GCA_004027655.1. Lineage (NCBI taxonomy): Eukaryota > Metazoa > Chordata > Mammalia > Rodentia > Gliridae > Graphiurus > Graphiurus murinus. Next base: position 48,680 of record PVLC010008292.1, on the reverse strand, counting down.
ACGGTTAACTGCATATTATGCTTTGAGCTACTAGCCAATGACAGAAAGTCAAGCAAGACTTAAAAAGTATGTAGGAAATGAAAACAAAAACTCAATTATTGTTTGGGTTTGAAAAGTGAGTCTCTTGATTTAGTAAATATAGCACGCCTTCATTTGGGACACATATTTCAGAGCCAAGGTAGCCATTAAAACCAAGTATGGAAATAAATAGCAGTTAGAATGAGATGTCTTCATTGTTTCCCAAAGGGTTTATGTGGTTGTTAATCACTGGGATTTGAGAACTGATTAGATGAGTGAGAGGAGAGTGGGGAGGTGACACTCACTTAACAGTAGATGACAGGGACTTCTCAGCTAGGACAGTGGCTGTGGGAATGGAGAACGAAGAAGTAGGTTCTGTAGGCATTGCCTCATTGGAAACAAGACCCCTGGTAAGCGTACTGGGGGGAAGCGGAAAGTGACTTGGTGGCATGCCTGGATTTCTATTTTATTCTTCAGAATAGAGGGCAGGGGGCTTTGGGAGAGAGATCTGGAATATGGAGTTTGTGGGGCTGGTGGGATTTGGTGTGGGCGGGCCATTTTGAAACGGGCTGTGAAGTCAGGGCTGTGATGCAGTAATGAGTAATGTGAGGAAGTAATTGGGTCTGTATCGTCACTACTTAGTGCTGCAGTAGCAGGATAGAGTTTTTTGTTATTTGTTTTTAATATCACACTCTGATTTTGCTTTTTATTTTGAACAAAAGTACAAAATAAGGGCAAAATTGCATTTAGATCATTTTCATATGCTTTTTAAGGTGTCATGTAATTAGCTGAAGAAAATACTGGTCCAGCTCAAGCTTTCCTTGCTCTGTACTTTAGCAGTGGCCACTAAATAGCCTTGCAACCATAGAGACTGACATGCAGAAGAATGTAGGGCTGATTTTATGATCCATCAGCCCCTTCCTGCCTATGCCCAGAGCCAAGTTTCTCCCTGGTGATTTGCCATCTCCTGTTCATTCTCCAGGCATCTGCATGCCCACTGATGTCTGTGAGGCTCCCAGGCTACTCTGGAGAATGGAGGACTCTTGTCTCTGTGCCTTAGGACTCCCCAGTCTACTGGGTCACAGAGCAGGAGTTTTCCACAGAGCTTTCTCATAGCGACTCAGATGGTCTTCAAGCCAATAAAAAATGTTATCTGCCTTCATGGTAAAGGGTTCCAGTACATACAACTGATCGAGATGCCAAGCACTCCACTGGGCTTTCTCAAGCTCCATTATCTGAAGTCCCTTTTGTTCCCGATTACTCCCTAGCATCTGCATATGAGAGAAAACATAGGAATCTTCCCTGTGACTAGCTAATCTCACTTAACATATGTTCTCTAGTTTTATCTATTTTCCTGCAAATGACATAATTTTGTTCTTCTTTATTGTTGAATAGAATTCCATTGTGCATATATCCCATAATTTTGTAATCCATTCATTTGTTCATGGATACCTAGGTTGGTTCCATCATTTGGCTATTGTGAATTGTGCTGCTATAACATGAATATGCATGTATCACTGTAACTGTGTGCATGTATGTCCCTATCACTCTGAACTACATTATAAGGTGAGGCTGCAATACACCAGTAAAAGTATATATTAAAAAAAAAGATGCCAAGCATTCTTAGTGGTAACTGAGGTAAAGGGAACAGTCTTGTTGCTATCAACTTGGTGGTATCAGCAAGTTTCTGCTTCCCACAGGGTCAGCACCAGGACCCTCAGCAACTCAGTACTGCAATACACCATCAATTCTTACCTGGAAAAAGTATTCTTCAGTGTTTTCTAAATTAAGTTTAGATATTGTTAACTTGTATATTTTCTTTTTTTTTTCCTTCTATTTTTTACTTTAAGGAATTTAAAAGATTTTAAAATTGTCATCCTTGCCGCAAGGTCTTGTTCATGTAAGCAGAGTAAGAAGTGCCAGGCAGCACCTGAAAAATGATTAGCCCTTTGACACACCATCCTCTCTGCTTTAGGAGTTGAGTAGGGTGTTAATAAAGACTCCCAGGGTGAAGCATTGGAAGATTGTGGCTTTCCCTCTCTTCAATTGGGTTTTCTGAATTGATTTAGTGGTAGGAATATATATATATTATAAAGTACATATAGGCCTATTAAAGTTTAAAATGCCATTAAACTTTAAAATCTTGTGTCTTTTGGATACTGTAATTGCTGATTTACTTTCATAGATAAGTACTTGAAAACTGCTTTCAAGTCAGTGGACGGGAGATACTAGGATAGGTGTAGTCTCATGAATGTCACCCAAAGCAAAACATGATAAATATCCTAGTTACTGTTACCGTTTACAAAAAAAATCCTTATACCAGCCTGTTGGGAAAATGTGTTATATAGCACAGTGTCATGGAATGGATACGCTTTGTCTTGTGAACTTTTGTTTATTTATTTACTGTGCATGTCAAATATGCCTGTTATTTACCTGATACTCAAAGACATACACATGTTTAACTGGTAATTTGTGGCTGTTATTCAACAGAACTCATGGTGGTAGAAAAACCAGATAGAGAATAAATATGTTTTCTTTCTCTTTGTGCCCCCAGGGTTTAGCCTTGTCCGTGCTCCTGTTTGTTGAATTGAACATTTTAGATAGTTTTCATGGGTAATGAGTTTCTCTCTTTTAGGTTACTAAATTTAGTTTTTTAATTTAACCATTTGAAATGTGTAGTTGTCTGATAGTGATGGTACTTGAATTTGCAATTTTAAAAACCTGCTTATCAAAGAACCCAAAGATAAAATCTGACTGGTGCTGACTAAGAGAGGTTGGAGATGTCACTGAGGGCTCTGCAGTGGCAGGATGATGTGGTGGGGTTCCCAGAACTAAGAGTGAGACCGAATCCAGTGCATTCTCCTCCAGATAGGATGAAGTGCCTTTCTCTAGTACTAATTTAAAAATGAATTTTTATTTGTTCCAGGCTGCCCTTGAAGTATGCAGAGCATTTTTACAGGAAGATAAAGGTGAAGGAGTCATTCTGGTGACAGATCCTCCTTTTGGTGGCTTGGTTGAACCTCTGGCTGTTACATTTAAGAAATTAATTGCTATGTGGAAAGAAGGTCAAAGCCAAGGTGTGTCATTGCAAAATAAACATGTATCTGTCTGTCTACTTCTTGTCAAATATTACCTAAGCTTAGTGAATCAGAGAACTGATAGAATATATAGGTCTTAGGCTCTTTTCTTTTTAACAGGTTTATCTGATGATGGGGCAAAAACTTCATTATCATGGTACACTTTTTATTATCCTAATCCTGTGTTTTTACAGTTGTTTGTAGGTAAAATATTTGTTTTTGGTAGACATAGTTAAACATTTTAAAGAACAACAGTGAATTGTTGTATTATTTAAAAGATATTTACTGAGTGGCTACTATGTGCCAGGTATTGTATAGGTACTTAGAATACATCAGTGAGTAAAGCAGATAAATACCACTGCCCCAGGTACCTTATATTTCGTGTTCCTAAGGTCCTGCCCAGAAGTCTGGGAGGGCATGTAGCCTCAGGCTCAGTGCTCTGACCTTTGCCAAGATTTGTGTGGAGGTTGGACATCGAACAGGCTAGAAGCGCATGTTAGTTATACATGGATCCTAGCCCTAGAGGTAGGTTAATAGCTGGTGATAATTATTCAGTTTAAAGTGGTTTAGAACTTCAAAATGCTTTATTTAACCTACATAGTTAGTTGGTACATTCATTTTTTAAAGTATAGCTTCTAGTTTGTGAGTTAATAAATTGTGAGAGAGTGAGGAGTTGTGTGATCAAGCATTTCCATTAATTGCTACACAAGTAATGTGCTTTGGGAACAGAATACAAACGAAACTGAAAACATGCCACATCTTGTTAAATATTTCAATATTTACTTTTTTTAGGACTACTAATCAGAGTAGATAAAAATCAGTGTTTTGCTATAGATATGAAAGAGTATTTTCATTGGCCTTTGGGAAAGGTCAAAGTATAAATGGTCTTGTGGGTAAACATTCTCTTTTTGTATGAGAGAAATGTTCTGAATAGTTGAAATTTCTTCTAGTACCAGAAGTTTTTGAGTTAAAGCTGTCTACTTTATTTTTTCTTGAATATTGACGTCTTGTTTTCTTTTCTTTTTTTCTCTTCTTTTTGTGATCCACTAGATGAAAGTCACAAAGAACTGCCCATTTTCTGGATTTTCCCTTATTTTTTTGAGTCCCGAATTTGTCAGTTTTTCCCAAGCTTTCGCATGCTGGATTACCAGGTATAGTAAATGTTATTTTTTCTGGCATGGTTGGGGAAGGGATATTCTGCTGAAATAAATGTTCTGATAAGATTATCCATTGATTTCAGTAAATTAAAATACTTTGATTAGTTTTACTCAGCCATAAAGAACAAAATCATGTCATTTGCAGGGAAATGGATGGAACTGGAAAACATTATGTTAAGTGAGATTAGTCAGTCACAAAAATTAAAAAATCTTATTCTATCCCTAATATGCAGAAGTTAGGGAGAAAGTGGGACTCTAGGTGAAGAAGGAGAAACCTTAGATGAGCAAAGAAGGTGACTTAACTGAAGGTGATGGGAGTGAGAAGGAAATACCCTAAAGCACATGATGTACTTTCACAAACATATCAAAGTCCATCACTAAACTGAACTTGAGAAGGAGGGAGGAGGAGGGAGTGGGTCGGGAATTGGAGAAGGGTTAAATGAGAAATGTGTGCAATGTATGCCTTTACCAGCTTGTACCTAACAAAGATATATGATTACAATGCACCAATAAAAAATTTAAAAAGGAAAAATAAATAAAAATTCATTTAAAAAATAAATAAAATACTTTGAGCTGTATCAAACACCAAAATTAAACCACATAGTCTTGTGGTTCGTAATGTCTGTAATCTCTAGGGTGCTTGTTAAAAACATAGATTTTCGAGTACCAAAAGAAATGTAGATCAAAATCATAGGATAAAACCCCAAGGTGAAAACTCCCTGACGCTTCCTGGGTGATTCTGAAGCACTGCTGGGTTTTAGATCAACCAGTCCAATCTTTCATCATCACCCAAATATTTCGCAGCTTCAGGGACCATCGTTAGGAACATGAGTTTTCTCTACTCAGAAGTCAGAGGAGAGTAAGTGGCCTATTCTGATTGGTGGAATGCCATGTGTATTTTGCTGTGTCACCCAGAGAGTGCCAGTGGGAGTGTCAGGAGGCAGCGATGGCTCTGTGAGTGTGTATGCTGACCTAGGGTGGGAGTTACTGGCCTGAGTAGTCCTCCTGCTTCACGGCCCTGCTTTAGATGAGAACACTTTCGCACCTTAAAGGCATTGCCATTATGAAAATTATTTTAAAGTTCTGAAAGAAAACAGTGTTTCCACAAATGAGAAGAGATCCTACCTGTGATTCCGCCCCTAACAGCAAATATTGTAATTTCCAAGTACTCACTTCCATTCACTTTTCAAAGCACTTTTTACATATTTGTAAGCATAGAAGATAATTTCGAATTCTTTCTTCTCAATGTCTTAAGTGTACATTTTTAGAGCTGGCTACATAATCTTTATTTATTTATTTATTTATTTATTTATTTATTTATTTATTTATTTTTGTGGCACTGAGGATTGAAGCCAGCGTCATTCTACCCCTGAGCTACACCCCCAGCTCGATTTTATTTCTTATTTAGAAAGAGAGTCTCACTAAATTTTCAAGCTGGCTTCAAACCTGTGATCTTCCTGTTTCAGCCTCCCAAGTACTGGGATTACAAGTATGCGCCACCACGCTCAGCTATCTTTACATTTTAAATTACTAAATTATTTCATGAACAGGCCATGTTATTATTTCCCTCTTTTTGGGCTATGGATTATCTTTAAGCACCTTTAAGGTGCTAAGGTGCACTGCCATAAACATCTTTTATGCATTTAATTTTTCCAGATTTTATATAACTTTCTTAAAATAGATTTCCAAAACTGAGATTGCTTTCTCATAAAGGGCATTTTTATGGCTATTGAGCTATTCATATTAACAGGCTCCTTTCCAAAAGTGTAGCATAAACCATTTTAGCTTTGACTTTTTGAGCTCTGCTTCAGGTGAAAACTACACCATAATTGCTCTCAAAGCTGTTTATTTTCCTTTTTAGGGCATCCAGTTTTCTGTTTCTTGTCTGAGTGATGCTTCTAGAATTGATATTCATGAACTGAGATAGCTGATATATTGTAAAGATGTTAACTAAGTCAACTGGTTCATTTCCAGCAGCACCTGCTGCCCTTGGCAGTGAGTAATCATCTAGGGCGATGCGTGCCACATAGTAGGTGTCCCAGATACGTCAAATGGATAACTGAATGGAAAGGAGCATGAACTCTGGAGTTGAAAGGATCTGGGTTATAACCCTTGTTCAGTTACTTACTTCTCCGAAGCTCATCTTACCTGTTAAATGAGTATAATCACAATGAGACATCTGTCTCTTGAAATAACGCATGAAAAGGCTTGGCCCAGTCCTCCACACATAACAAGTATAGAATAAAGGCTGGTGTCATCAGTGCTGTCATTCACATAGTCCCAAGGTGGGGGCAAAACTCTTTCTCTGTCCCCACCCTCTTTTTGTATAACATGTGAGACATTAAAACTGGCTTAAACACTGAGTGTGGTAGTGCATGCCTGTAATCCTAGTACTTGGGAGGCTGAGACCAGGAGTATCACAGGTGTGAGGCCAGCTTCAGCAATCTAGCAAGACCCTGTTTCAAAACAAAACAAAAAAGGGCTGGGGGTGAAGTTCAGACTTGGAATGCTCCTGAATTCAACCCCTATTACCAAAAAAAGAAAAAGTAAACACAAAAAACGTGGCTAATACAAGGTCCCTCAGAAGACTGTTGCATCCACATTCAGGCAAGAGTTTGAAATGGTAAGGAGCAAAAGAAGGCCAATCTTTAATACAGATAGAGAAGTTAATGTGGAATAGCTCCTGTAGCCTATGTTGCTAGAGAAGAAATTTGGAAATATTGGAGTTACAGTTTTGAGGAATAGTCACAAGGCCCAAGCTTATTGGATATAATTACATAGTTCAGTCTATGGATGAAAAAAGGTTCTGGTGAGCCAGACACTGTTATTTCAGCGACTCAGGAGGTTTAGGCAGGAGGATCACAAGTTTAAGGCCAGCCTGAACAACTTAGCTTGATACTGTTTCAAAATTTTAAAAAATGAGAAGGTCTGGAGGACCTCTCAGTGGAAGAGCCCTTGCCTAGCATGGCCAAGGTGCTGGGTGGATTCTCTAGTCACACACACACACACACACACACACACACCACCACCACCCCCACCCCCACCACCTCTGATTAGGTCATGTTCACCTGACAGGGTTTTGCAAAACAGCCTTCAGTACAAAGAAAGCCAACCTTTGAAATGTGAGAATAGCATCTACAAAACCTGAGGTTTTCATAATTCCTACTAAAGCTAAGAATATTTCTGTCCATTATCTGCTTGTGTTGGAGAAACTGATTTTAACCTTATTTGCTCTATCTCTCCTTTGATGATTTTTATATATATTTTTTTTTTTTATTTGAAATGTCTCTGGGCCTGTTATTGTTGTTACTAATTTCCAAGCCTTTTGCTTTCTTCCTTTTCTTTGTTACCTTAACTTCATATTCTGGTACTATTTTTTTTTTTAAATTAGCCTGCATCAAATGAAAAATTTGAAAGCCTCCTCTCTTTCACAGATCTTTTCCCATAGACCTTGATTATGCTTTTTACTTACATTGCCAACGGTGATTATGAGCCCCCAAGCCACAGTGCATTAAAAAAAAAAAAAAAACAAAACTAAAGTCACTAAGTCTCTCTATCTCTCTCTTTTTTTTTTTTTTTTTAAATATTTTTCAGGTAAGAAGAAGGCAGAAATGCAACATATCTTCATCAAATATAAATTATGTAGACTCTTCAGTGATAAAGCCCTTGATAAGTACAGAATAAAATAGTTATCAAAGATGTAGAAAGCCTGGAGTTTTATTAAGGGCAGATTAGAAAAGAGGGAGGTGACAACGAAAAGAAATGCTGATTGAAAGTCAGAGAGTGTCGAGGCCTAGCACTGCTGCTCAGAGGGTATTTAATCATGAGGCAGGTCACTTGATCTGTCCAGGTCTCCATTTCCTTAATATAAAATTAAAATAATTGAGCTGGTCACCACAGTACATGCCTATAATCCCAGCTTCTAAGGCAGGAAGATTGTAAATTCAAGGCCAGCCTCAGCAACTTAGTTAGACTGTGTCTCAAAATAAAAAATTACAAGGGCTGGGAATCTGGGCACAGTGGTGCATGCCTATAATCCCAGTACTTGAGAGGCTGAGACAGGATAATCATAGGTTTGAGACTAGCCTCAGTGAGTTAGCGAGGCCCTTAGCAACTTTAATGAGACCCTATTTCAAAATAAAAAATAAAGAACTGGGGGTTGGGAGTCTCGCTCTGAGATAGAATATCCCTAGGTTCAGTCCCCAGTACCAGAAAAAGAGAGAGGGCTAGGAAACTGGGTGTGGTAATGTATGCCTTTAATCCCAGTATTTGGGAGGCTAAGGCAGGAGGATTACACATTTGAAACCACCTGGACAATTTAGCAAGAACCTGTTTCAAAAAAAAAAAAATCTTCTGAGGGTGTAGATTGGTGGTAGACTGCTGCTATGTTCAGTCCCCAGTACCAAAGGGAGTGGGCTGGGAGTGTAGCTTAGTGGTAGAGGACTTCTGGTTCAATTCCCAGTACTGCAGAGAAGAAAAAAATGAAAGGAAAAAAAGGAATGAGAGGAAAAAAAGGGCAAATAAGTTTCACTTTTATTACTAAGTCTGAAAATTTGATAGTTACTTTTAGAGAATTTGTTGAGAATATCAGGCTCAAGTAACAGAGTAACATGATTAACTAGTGATGTCTGCCAAAGGCCCCGGGCCAGGAAGTAGTGGCGTTCATGTCCTATACTTACTACATCTCAATTTGGTGGTCTCACTTCTCTTCCACCTTGAACATTCTGTTCTCTCTTGTTTCCCCTCACACGGGGCACTTATCTGGAGTATTCAAAGTAGAGCTCTTTGCTTTTGTCAAAAGTACTCTTTTGTAAAGCCAGCCTGTATAGGAAATTTCCAAGATTAGTTTCACGGGTGGAAAAGAAACTATTTTGACAGGAATTTCTGGGAAATTGTTGCACATTAAGAGATAAGCAATAATTCTTGAAATTCAATATATAATAAACATTTGGTTGATTTGGAGTAAGAAGGAGAATAAGGGATTTCTGGAAATTTTAAATAAGAGGTTACCTAGGATATGGGGGATATGTCTCAAAGACTTATTGCTGTGGTAGAACCTGACTGAAGTAGAAGAGTGCATTTGGTGCCTTTTGTTTTTAGGATGTTGTGGTAGTGCTAGTACTATGACTTATTTAACCTTTGTGCCCTGGCATGATGTCTGGAACATAGTAGGTACAAAACAAATGTTTGTTGACTTGTATGTCATGCTTTTCCATATAACTGATTTCAGTCATGTTACAAAAGACATTTGCGTATAGATCGAATTAAAAGTTAGGAATTGCAGAGATTTTGTGCTTTCCCTCATTTCTATACAGTACTTCATCACATTAATCAGTTCCATGGGAGAAATTTTCTATTTGAAAATGCCTCTCATCATCATTGTGAGTGAAATGTCAGGGATAATGATGGGAAAATGGTGTATCAGCTCTACCACTAGCGATGTGCAATTTGCAAAATTGTGTTTGCTTTACAGCACTTCCACAGGAGGTTTATTTGTGTGGATGAAGCTATGAAATATGGATGTATGTTAGAGGTACATTAATTTACCCTAGCAGCATGCATTTTACATACCATATGTTTATAGTTAATTAGCACAACAAACCCGCATTTAAAAATAATAATAATCTCAATTAGGTTATGCAAAATCAAGCAATCAGCCACCTTCCTGACACATACATTCTCCGACTCCTTGGGTAACCATAAAGAAATTGTTTTTTTTTTCCTTCTCTTCCATCTGCTATCTATTATATTGCATAGAATGTTGCATGTACTAGAAACCTTTCTACAACGCTGTTTTCCAACATTTGAAATCTTCGTAAGATTCTCTTGGGAAGAATTTGTTTTCTTGTGATATTCATAAATTTATGTTCAAAATTTCTGTTGAATTTAATAAAGTGCCATATATTTATTCAAGTACATAAAGGAGTGTATTAGGGAAAATTATGAATTTAAATAATTTAAAAGAAAACAACTTATGGTACTTTCTAAATGTGATTTTGAAGTAAAATCTATTTTTGTATCTTAGCCTCTAATAGGTAACATATATTCATGGAATTTTAAAAGTTGGAAAAAAACATAGAAGTAACCTGGGCTGACTTCCCAATGTAATAATCCTCTCTGCTGAATTCATGACGAGCAGTCATCTAGCCTCACTTGAATGCTTTCAGTGAGCGCGGTCCTATAGCCTTACAAGGCAACTCAATTTATTTAATAGCTCTAATCGTTAGAAAATTTTCTCATATTGAGATAAAATATGCTCCCCATTAACTTCTAACCATTGGTCCTAGTTCTGTTCTCTGAGGCAATAAAGGGTAAGTCTAATTTCTATTCCATATGACACCCCTTTGGTTATAAAATTGCTGTCAGTTCCTCCCTGTCTTCTCTTTTCTAAATAAACACCCCCAATTTGTTAAGCTGTATATCCGACTCATTCCCATTATTTTCAATAGAAATGAGCCGGCTTTCTCAATGTGTTTCTTAGAATGTAATGACTGAATGCAGGGCTGCAAATGTGATCACCTCGTGCTTTCCTCGTTGGGCTAGGACACTTCTGTAGCGGCCACCTGCGAGCCTGCCTGGCTCCTGCACCATTACGCCGACCTGGAACTCCTCATGCTGGCAGTCAGCCAGAAACTCCTGGGGGATTGCCATGTCCTCCCTTGGATCTCCTTAGCCCATGCTTAGTTTGCACCACTGCTGAACCTTATTAATGAGCCTTCTTAAATGTGTTTACCTGTAAATTTGGTAGGCATTGCGTTCAACTAGACAGGCCCATGGAGCTGAGGAATCTCTCATCCAAGGCCTCTTTGTCCATCGTCATCAGTTCTTTGCATTTTTGTGATTTGCTATTAAGTAGTCAGCTTGCAGGCTACTTCTGTTGTAAGTTCTTAAGTGCATTTTTGTTCAGAATCAAAACAGTTCATTACATCTTTTTAAAAGTTAGGACATACTTGTATATAGCTCATAAAAATCTCATGCTATTCTGGATACTGCAAAGTGGGGGCTCTCAAATTTGAGTGTGCCACCCAGGCTTGGTAAAACACAAACCACTGGGCCCCACCCCCAAAGTGTCTGATTTATTGTGTCCCAGGTGGGGTGAGAATTTGCGTTTCTAAAAGGATCCCAGGTGATGCTGATAATATTACTGATACATTTTGAGAGTGACTGATCTGAGGAGAGATGAATCTAGTGGTCAAGTAGATTCATTGAGAATGTGTGTGGCTAACAGATTGGAGGAGGAGATGGAATCAAGCTAGTAGAAAGCATGCTTATTACCTTCAGTTTGCTTTCAAGATAATCTGCTGAAAGTGCCAGTTGAGTTAGGGATCTCGAGGAGAGAGGTGAATGTTTGAAAGCCTTGTGGGAAGAGCAGCTACCGCTGTGCAGCTCTCTCCTCAGCTCCATCTTTCTACCTCTTGGCAGACCCTGGATTGATTGTTTTACATAAATAACCTTGTTTAACTTCCCAGTAACTTTACAATTAGAAGATGTTAACCAGGCATGGTGGCGCATGCTTTTCATCCCAGTACTTCAGAGGCTGAGACAGGAGGATCGCAGGTTCAAGGCCAGCCTTAGCAACTTAGCAAGGCCCTCCCCAACGTAGTGAGACCCTGTTTCAAAGTAAAAGATAAAATAGGGCTGAGGGTGTAACTCAGAGGTAGAATGCCCCTGGGTTCAATCCCCAGTACAGGAAGGAAGGAAGGAAGGAAGGAAGGAGACAGACAGACAGGGAGAGAGAGAGGGAGAGGGAGAGGGAGAGGGAGAGGGGGAGGGGAGGGGGAGGCGGAGGGAGAGGGAGAGGGAGAGGGAGAGGGAGAGGGAGAGGGGAAGGGGAAGGGGAAGGGGAAGGGGAAGGGGAAGGGATAAGCTTGCCTGAGGTCAATTACAAGTAAGTCGGCAAGCCACCCTGACCCGGGGCTCCACCTGACTGAGAGGACACAGCATGAGTGGAGGGCCAAACTGAGGCCCTCTGAGTCTAGTGAGCTGAAAGCTGCATCAGAGAACTTCACACACAAAAATGGAACATCTCAACAAAGCTGGTACACATCCTCAAAGGCAGAGTTTTTTCAGACCAAAAGCTAAGTTCTTAATTGCATAAGAAACTTTATTATAAATCTGTTGTGTTGGATGAAAGAATAGAATTGTTCCCATCGTACTAGACAGCACAAAATTGTCATGACACATTTTACCTTTTTTTATAGTGAAATTTCACTGCTATAGAGGCCTCTGGGGCTAATAATTAAGTAAACTCTTGGTTTTAAGGATTTCTGATAAAATATTATATTGGTTTAACCTGTACCTAGGCATCAACTTGTTTAGTGGCTAAAAAAACTGCTTAGTGAATGTTGATTCATTTGGGTAAATTTCCCTTTTACTTTATTTTTTTTTAATTTCTAGGTAGATTATGATAACCATGCACTTTATAAACATGGAAAGACAGGTCGAAAACAGTCTCCCGTTCGTATTTTCACCAACATTCCACCCAACAAAATAATCCTTCCTACTGAAGAAGGGTACAGGTAAGATCACACAGGACTTTGAAATTCACAAGTTACTGAAAATACAGTTACATGTAGCTAAAACAATAAGATGCGTTTGATATTGAGTCATTTAGTTCTTCTATTACTTTTAAATTTGATCCATAATTTCATATTGAATTGAATTCTGATTACCTCCAATTTTTGGAACAAGTGTCTTGTAAACTTTTATCGACTCTCTGAATTTCAGTAAATATAAGCAGCTGTTTCATTCCTCTTTAGATTTTGCCCTCTGTGTCAAAGATACGTTTCTCTTGAGAATCAGCACTGTGAGCACTGTGATTCTTGCACATCCAAGGTATAGCATTTTATTTAAACGTTATACTTTAGTTTACTAGTTTTCTACCTTTTTAAATGTTATTTTATTAATACAGCTTTGTATTAATATTTATTATAATTTGTAAATTATACTTTTTTTTTTTTTTTTTTTTTTTGCAGTACTGGGGATTGAACTCAGGGGCTTTCTACCTCTGAGCTACACCCCCAGCCCTATTTTTTATTCTTTATTTTGAAACCGAGTCTCACTAAGTTGTGGAGTGCCTCACTAGGTAGCTGAGGCTGGCCGCGAACCCGGATCCTTCGGTCTCAGCCTCCCGAATGCTGGGATTACAAGTGTGCGCCACCACGCCCGGCTTGTAAATTATACTTTAATACAATAGTACTTTATTTCTAATTATAGAATACCGCAGGCTTTTATTTTTTTATTTTATTTTTTGTTTTTTGGGGGGGTACTGGGGATGAAACCTGGGGGCATTCTACCTCCCAGCTATAGCCCCAGCCCTATTTTTTATTCTTTATTTTGAAACAGAGTCTCACTAAGTTGTGGAAGGCCTCACTAAGCAGCTGAGGCTGGCCTCGTACCCGGATCCTCCAGTCTCAGCCTCCCAAATGCTGGGATTACAAGCGTGTGCCACCACGCGTGGCTCCAAAGGCTTTTAAAAGTGCTAGTTTGCCTTTATCATCATCAATAATTACTTGGATTCATTTTCGTATGGTACTGTATCACTGCTAAAATTAGGAGCGTTTCAAAGAAGGCACTAAATGGGTGCTATCTGTTGAGAGCAGAATTATGATGTTTCAAATAAGTACTGGAACTGTCAGATACCATCACTGTTCTGATGAAGTAATAATAACACGCATAGTACACTTTTTATATGTCAGGTCCTTTCCTAGGAGCTTTACATAGATTAACTCATCAACCTTACAATAGCCTTATGTGGTAGGTACAGTTGATCCCCTTTTAAGAGATGAGGAAGGATTACAAGGGATATACCTCCTGCGTATGTATGTGTGTATGTATGTATATATGTATGGTACTAGGGGTTGAACCCAGGGATATTCTGCCTCCACCCAATTTTTTTTTTTTTTTTTTTTTTTTTTTTTTTTTTTTTTTTTTTTTTTTTTTTGCAGTACTGGGGATTGAACTCGGGCATTCTACCTCCGAGCTACACCCCCAGCCCTATTTTTTATTCTTTAGTTTGAAACCGAGTCTCACTAAGTTGTGGAGTGCCTCACTAGGTAGCTGAGGCTGGCCTCCAACCCGGATCCTCCGGTCTCAGCCTCCCGAATGCTGGGATTACAAGCATGCGCCACCACGCCCGGCTCACCCCAATTCTTTTTATTTTTTATTTTGAAACAGGGTTTTGCTAGGTTGCTAAGAATCTCGCTACACTGCAGAGTCTGTCTGCGAATTGCAATCCTAATCCTCCTGTCAGCCTCCTAAGTACTGCCATTACAGGCATGTATCACCACACCCAGCAGTTATTATTTTTAATAGACTGTATTTTTAAAAATAATTGTAGGCTCACAGCAAAATTGAGCAGAATTTACAGAGATTTCCCCAGTATTTCCCACCCACCTGCGATGCTGAATCCCTTCTTTCAACATCCACCACTGGAGTATCCATCTGTTTCAGTTGATGGACCTGCATGGACACATTAAGAGCAGGTCCATGGTTTACCTTAAGACACGCTATTGGTGTGTACATTCTTTGGCCTTAGATAAATGGATAATGACTTGTAACATGGTTATAGTATCAGGGAGTAGTCTCACTGTGTTCCCTAAACATCTTCTATGCTCTGCTTGTACATCCCCACCCCCAACTCTGCCATTCACTGGTCTTTTCATTGTTTCTATAGTTTTGCCTTTTTCAGAATGTCCTGTGAATGGAATCATACAGTGTATAGGACTCCTTTTCAGATTAGCTTCTTTACTTAATAGCCATTTAAGATTCCTTTGTATCTTTTCATGTTTTCATAGCTTGTTTTTATTAATGATAATTCCATGGCCTGAGTGTTTCACAGTCTTTAACCATTCTTACTATTGAAGGACATCTTGGTTGCTTCCAAGTTTTGGCAATTATGAATAAATTTTCTCTTTATTTTTTAGCAAGGCAGGGTGACCCTTAAATTGCTTTGCTTATTTTAACTAAATCCAATCAGAAAAATATGTGGAGCTTTCTTATTTTCCACAGAAAAGGCCTTTTTTTAAAAAAAAAAAATTATTTTTTTATTATTCGTACAATGTAAGCAGACATCTTTGTTAGGTACAAATTGAAAACGACATATGTGCCCACATTTCTCATTTGACCCCTTCCCCCATTTCCCACCCCGCTCCCTCGCCCTCCCTCCCTCTCAGGTTCAATTTAGTGAGTAACCTTGATGTATATTAGGGTGTCCCCGCCCCCCCCCATCCCCCGTCCATCCCTTTCGGTTAAATCAACTTCATTGTTTATCGAGGGTCTCTCCTAGAAAAGGCCTTATTTAAGCATTAGAAAATATATTTTTCATAGTAATAAAATTTTATCACCAGTTATACTTGTTTTTAATTATGATAATACATTTGATTATATACTTTCAACTAAAATGATCTATATTTTGTCCAGATTACATAAAGTTTAAAATTGAGGAAAACAAAATTTTATTATTTACAGATGTACACATAGGTGGTAAAAATAAACAAGAGTAGGGGAATGATCAAATAGGTAGTGTTCACTGGGAAAGATGAATGCAGCGGTAGAACATGGGGAAGTTTCTAGGGGACTGGTGGTATTCTACTTCTTGACCTGATGGGTTTTGTCAGTTTTGCTTTATAATACTTATTAAATTAGACATATGTGCTTTATGCACTTTTCTAAATATGCTTTTTTCAGTTTTAATATTACTTAAATAGTAACCTATAATCTATCTTTCTAAATTACATAAAGCTCTCAAATATGAATTTCATTAAGGATTATGTAGTATAGACATAAAATTATGAATCATTAATTCTCTTGAAATTTTCATTATGAGTCCTTCTTTGTACAAATTGGGTTGCTTGAACTGGAGTGGATTTTCAAGATCATTTAGATAAATCTCCTAGTTTCACAGTTAAGGAAATTGAGGCCCATCAAGGAGGCATTTGAGTGAGTGGAGAAATGCATAAATTAAAATCAGAGTATTTAATTGTGAAGCCCAGGAAAGGGAGAAATAAGGAATGAATAATTTACACAGATTTTAATAAGACATTTTAATTTTTAATTGTGGAACTTGATTTTTTAATAACAAATTAAATATAATTTAAAAATTGTTTTTGTAGGATGGCAGGAAATGGAACCATTGCTTTCTCTGCAAAAAGTGTGTAAAACCTTGTAAGTATTGAGACTTACAAACACTTTGAGATCCTATGAAAACATTTTTGAGTTTTTCCTTTAAGTAGGATTTTGTTTAATTATACTTATAAAAGGAAAAATAATTAATGTAGAGACCTGCATTAACTTACTTGCTTTTTAACTTCTACATTTGCCAACCTGTATGCTCTGTCTTTCATAGGGAGAAATGACTGCCAAAGTGTTTCAGTGTGGCATGTGGCTTGACTTCTCTTCCTAGAGAGCTGTAGCTCTTAGCCAGCCACCATTATGATAGAGGCTGTCAGCTCATGACCTTGGGGGAAGGGCTGAATTTATTGCCTTGTAGCAGAATGAAGTTAGCTGGTTTATGTGGGATTCCAATTTCTTTACCTTGGGCTCTTTAGCCAAATTAAACTAGCTATGCAAACCCACAATATTTGAAGTAAACACTATTCATGCATTCTACCTCAAAAATTAATAAAATGAGAAATTATATTGAATGAACTTTTAAAACATATTTTTTCTTTTACAGCCTGGATCCATTGTAGCATATGCAATCACTGTGCTCTTCCAGGTCATTCCTGTGAGGGCTCTAAAGATGGCTGCTTTATTTGCGGTGAATTAGATCACAAACGCAGTACCTGTCCTAACATCGGCACCTCTAAGAGACCTAACAAGTTAGTGGAAGTTTTGTGTGCGCTTTTTAGAGAGCAGTCTAGAAAATATGGGGCATTCAGAGGAGTCAAAAGTGCTGAATTAGTGCTGCTGTCACTGTTATGTATTTTTGCATAGGTGGGGGAGGGGAGGTACCAAGATGCGTCAAAGAGGTTGCTTCAGGGAGCTTGCAACTTTACAAGTTAGACACGAAAATAACCCAAATAAGAGGTGGAAATGAGTGACTTTCCATCTCCTGTGTTCAATGAAATGATAATTTAGGGGTGAGAGTTCAGGCTTTACTAAAAGACATGATATTTGAGTCAGGCATTGAGAGACAGGTCAGACATAGACACACAATGGCAGAAATTCCATGCAGACAAATTGTGAAATGAAGTTATTTCTCTGAATTATATCAGATTTCAAGGAAAATATTTAGACATGCTTAATACTTAAATGTTTAAAATTTTTTGTAGCTACTTTTTTCTTGTGATTATTTTACTATTCCCATCAATATTTGATATTGATTATAACTGAGCACAATTATATACGATAGCAATAGCATATTTAGAAAAACTATTGCTATTTCAACTGGGATAATTTGAGTGATTATACTCTTATAAGACATGTTAGGTTTAAGTCTTGTTTTATTTACTTATTTATTTAGTACTGGTGATTGAACCCAGGGCATTCTACCTTCAAACTACATCTCCCAGCCTTTTTAATTTTTTTTTCTTTTTGAGGTACTGGGGATTGAACCCAAGGGCATTCTACCTCCGAGCTACACCCCCAGTCCTATTTTTTATTCTTTATTTTGAAACAGAGTCTAAGTTGAATGGAGGGCCTCACTAAGTAGCTGAGGCCGACCTCGAATCCTGATCCTCTGGTCTCAGCTTCCCAAGTACTGGGATTACAAGTGTGCACCACCACACCTAGCTGCCTTTTTAATTTTTAATTTTGAAACATAGTCTTCCTAAGTTGCTGACAGCTTGCTAAGTTGTTAAGGCTGGCCGTCAACCTGCGATCCTCTGTTGCAGCCTCCCCAAGTACTGGAATTATAGGCATGTGCCACCATACCCAACTAAGTCTTGTTTTATTGATTAAAAAAAAATCCTTATTTAACAGTTATTGGCTACAGGTTATCAGATGACCAAATTTAATATTATATAACAATTGAGAGTAGGATAAAATTTTTGAGCTGCCGGGCGTGGTGGCGCACGCCTGTAATCCCAGCATTTGGGAGGCTGAGACCGGAGGATCCAGGTTCGCGGCCAGCCTCAGCTACCTAGTGAGGCACTCCGCAACTTAGTGAGACCCGGTTTCAAAATAAAGAATAAAAAAAAAAAAAAAAAATAGGGCTGGGGGTATAGCTCGGAGGTAGAATGCCTCTGAGTTCAATCCCCAGAACAGAAAAAAAAAAAAAAAAAAAAAAAAGCCGGGCGTGGTGGCGCACGCTTGTAATCCCAGCATTCGGGAGGCTGAGACCGGAGGATCCGGGTTCGCGGCCAGCTTCAGCTACCTAGTGAGGCACTCCGCAACTTAGTGAGACCCGGTTTCAAAATAAAGAATAAAAAATAGGGCTGGGGGTATAGCTCGGAGGTAGAATGCCCCTGAGTTCAATCCCCAGTACCGCCAAAAAAAAAAAAAATTTTTGAGCTATTGTATGACTTATGATGAAAGAAACATAGATTAGTATTAGAAGTATTAGATATTTTAGTAACTTTATTATTATAATTCTTTTCTATTTGTTTATTTTTATGTTTTTGGCCAGTGAAAACTAATTATTATTTTTTGTAGTACTGGGGATGGAATCTAGGGATGCTCTACTACTGAGCTATATCTCCATCTCTCTGTTTTATTTTTATTTCAGAACAGGGTTTGATTGATGCCCAGGCTGGCCTCCAGCTGGGATCCTCCTGCCTCAGCCTTCTGAGTAGCTGGAATTATAGGCATGTACCACTGGGCCAGGCTGGAAAATTTTTTTTTTTCCCACTAAGTTTCAGACACTTGAATTCTGCCTATTATTTAAACTGCCTCTTTCATAAATTGACTCTACTTTAATTACTTCCACTAAGTAATTCAAGGTAGAAGTAGAATGTTAAAAAAAAAAAATGAATCTTATAAAATATTTTTCCTTAGGAACCTTCAAGAATAGAATACAGCTTAATACACTTATTAGTCTAGTATTGTTGTATCATTTATAGTGTAATTTTGGGTGGAAATAGGAGTTAACATGCTCAGCCTTTAATTCTGTGAGCTCATGACATAGAAACTGAATTTGCATTTTGGTAATAAATTGTAGGCTCTTCATTGCTTCTTAAATAGCTAGTCTATTTGGTAGTAACATATTGTTTTTACTGGGGGAAATCATCTAGTGTCATTCTGTATTAGATTTTATCAATTTTAATTCCAAGAGCAAATCCCTTGAGATGTGGTATACCTGATGATTCTTAAATAGTACTTCTCAGAGAAGACTTCCTAAACTCCTGTTTAACAGTTATTGCTTTAAAAAAAAATGTTTATAATGAAATTGGCAAAGCAAAATGCTGTTGTCTTTATAATAATAAAAATAATTTTAATATTCTTTTTAATATACATGGTATAAAAGGTCTTTCAATCTTCTGCTTTTTACAACTATTATATTTTGTTCTCCCTTAGTGTTAATTTTCCTTTAGATGTGAATCAGAATGGTGTTGGCTCCCTCTTGTGGTTAGAGTTCATTTTACCAGTTACATAAATCCTATAATTTAGAGGACAAATACTAGGTCAGTTTAATTTTAAGACAAAATGAAACAATTAATTGACTTATACGCAATCACAATTCAAAGACTTTATCTCTGGAAAAATTTGTTTATTCACATTATAAATGACTATTTTTAAACATTTCCTTCTGCTTTTGTTTATTATATGCCCTAGAAAGATCAGGTTGATTTTTAGTCCTGCTTATGAGTGGATGAACCAAAGAAAACTTTATATTTTATATATAGGGGCACATTGACTTTGCTATTAGAGATTATACTTTGCTTCATTAAATTTGCTAAATCATTACTTATCTGGAAATATACTACTTTAAAAACATGGCTGAGGGAAAGAAGAGACTTATGTAGTGTGCACGAACTATTTTAAAGAGAACTATTTAGTTGGAACTGATGAGCTATAATCCATAGTACAGAATCTAAATATGGAAAAATGTGAAGTCATCTAGCAAAATTCCACATACTGGTTATGGAAACTACTAATAGCTAATATTTATTGAGTGACTACTGTATAGTTAGTTATACTATTGAGTTATACTGTATAGTTACCTGAATAACTTAGAGAATGTAGTATGAAGTTGACTAACAGCACAGGTTCTGGAATCAGCTGGCCCTGCCACTTCTTCCTTGGATGACACAGGACCTCAGAGCCTTGATTTCTTTATCTAAAAGAAGCTGAGGGAAAGGGTGGCATCTGCCTTGCTCATTCTCCCAGCTCCTTGAAGTCAAAGATTATGCTCATTCATTTTTGTATTCTCAACACCTGATGTATACTGTGCCGAGTGAAGAAAAAGTGAGGCCTGGGTTTGACCCCTGAGAGGATTATACACTGTCGGTGACGTTCTTTCCCAGGTTTTCTCCTGGGAAGGCCAGGAAGGGCAAAGCTGGTGGCTTACGAGAGGTAACTGTTAACGATTGCTATTCCTGGGCAGCCAGCGAAGTTTCCAGTGTGCCATGCTGTTAGTGCCAGCCTGTTCCTTGGTTTTTCTTTTTGGAACTGGGGGTTGAACCCAGGGGCATTCTATCTCCGAGCTATACTCCCAGTCCTATTTTTTATTCTTTATTTTGAAAAAGGATCTCACTAAGTTGCGGAGGGCCTCACTAAATAGCTGAGGCTGGCCACGAATGTTCCTTGGTTCTTGATATAATAAATGGTATGCTTCTGCTAGCTGAGAGACAATGAGTGAGTGGACCAGAATCTTTCCCAGCAGCAGACTGCCTGTAGCTTAGTTCAGGGAATACCAGAAGCAAAGGGTCTGTTTTGTCCTGTGTGGGATAGTGTTTTTAGAGGGCGTGTTCCAGCTTGTTCATTTTGAAGCAAGTCTTCAAGAAGATAAGGCCCACAAAAGTTGGACATCTCATGTAGCATTTGTCGAGACCTTTAGATCTGCAGAGGAAAATAAAATTAGCTTCAGGTCTTATAAAATGGGTCCTTTGAAGTGTCGGTATTTTCCATCGTGCTGTTTCGTTTTTCTACTCTGCTAACTGCCATGTGTATTCATCCTGTTTTACAAGATGCAATTCAGGGATGTGGAGATTGAAGTGCTGAGGTGAGCAGTATAGATATACCAACAGAACAAAAGCCCAAAACTGACAAATTCATTGGAATGGCTGTTTACCTCTGTGGTGTGTTTGTCCCAAACGGCTTGTTCTCAATCTGTGGTAACCATCTTTAAAAGAAATGTCTTTTCTCAAGCATTTTGCTTGGTCAGGCCTCTGACTTTTTCCTTTTTGTCATGGTTGGGATATTGAAGATTTATGCTCACTATACAGTAAATTCTTTTCCTCCTATTTTCTTATTGGGTTAGCTAGTTAATTAAAGTTCAGCATAATTACATAATTCACTGTGCTCATTCTGTAAAATAATTTAGCACCTTGTTTTTCAGAGCTGTCAGAAAGCAGACGCAAAGGAAAAGTAACAAGATGAAAATGCACACCACTAAAGGACAATCCATGAATCACACATCTGTTACAAGGAAAGAGAAGAGGAGGGAAGGAGCCTATCAATATCTTTGCTCTTAAATGTCCAGTGACTTGAGAATAAGAAAGATTTATAGTCCAACCTTTGATGCCATTTTCTGCAAGTGCCACACTGGACTTAAATTCAGTCGCTTTCAAAGGTATGCACCTTTCTAAGCTCAGTAATAGGCAGGTGGCATTTGCTGGTGGATAGTTCCTTTTTCCGCCTCTCTGGAGACTTGGGGAGTTGTTCCGTCCTCAGCACTGCACCGGCTCTCTCTGCATGCCTTTTTCCCATTGAAATCTCTCCCAAGCTTATTATATTAGCCTCTTTTAACTGAAAAAAAAAGGGACATTCAGCATTCTTTTGCAGATGTAAGAAGAAAATGAACATAAAAGTATGTTAATTTAGATATGAAAATATTTTGTTAAATACTAAACTTTTGCAAAGAAAAAGTACAGTGTACAACTATTGTTAGAATGAATCTGAAGATGATGGAAAGAATTTTTACAAAGGCACTCTAAAGATATAAAGATTATAATTACAGTTATATTATTATTAAATATTTATTTTTCCAGTACCTTTTGCAGTCATCCTGTAATGGTACAGAATCACTGAAGTGTTGGATGAATGAAACATTTACAACTAATGATGGCTTGCTCCATCACTTCACTGTTTTTAACCTGTGCTGTCAGTTTGTCTCTGTGTAAAAGTAGTTGGTAGCAGAAGGCAAGTAAGTGATTAAGCCCCACATTACCGTTTTGATGAACATGTCCTGTCTGTATGGCTTCAGTCAAGTCACTCCTCACTCTAGAAAAGCCCCAGTTCTTCATTATTATAGTGGGAGGCATAACAGCTATACCTCAGGTTTGTCTTTCAATTAAATTAAATGGGGTGCAAGTGCCTGCCTCTCAATTCTCTGTCATTGTGAGTTCCGTTAACAGGTGAAGATCACTCTGAGGCCTAAGGGTAAGCATCCATTGGTCCAGTAGCATAGCACTGAAGGGAGCAGTTGGAACTTGCAAAAAAACAGGTCATCTCCCCATTCCTCTGCCAGGTATCTGACACGTGTCCTTAAGACTGAATAGTTTTGAATGACTTACATTTGCTTCATTGCTTTTCTCTTGTTCTCAACAATTGTTTTAGAGCTGATTTGGAGGCATATTTACTTGGGAGTAGCTCAAACCTGTGAATACTACACTCCATCTAGTATTTTAATTTCAGGTAAGCCAGGATGGTTTGGTGTATGATGCGAAATACTCAATCCTGTTCCAGATCAGTCAGGTAGTGGTAGATATATCATGCAACCTCAAAATACAAGTTAAGCTCTGGAACTTAATAAGCATCAGAAAATTCTTCTCTTGCCCTTTTTGCAGTGCTGGGGATGAACTCAGGACCTTGTGCCTGCAAGGCAAGCACTCAACCATTGAGCTCCACCTCCTAGTCTGATCATGTCCTTTTTGGTATATGATTGCTATGACAGCTGGAGAGGCAAGTCTAGAGGTGATTGCATGAGATGTGAATTTGTAAAATCATTGTGAGTTCCCCTCTGATTCACATCTGGATAGGAACATTGCCTGACTTTCATGGTGTCCACCATATTCTGGTGAAATCTGTTGAATTCTTCTCTGAAACTAAGATACCTGAGGGACCATAACTACTGAACAGTTCATTCCATCCTGATGGTCAGTAGTTATTTTCATCTCCATGTTCCTTACTTTTAAGATGACAATCAATTGTAAAATACACCACTGAACTCAGGTGCAATATCAACTACCTGTAGTCCTATCTAGCTACTTGGGAGGCTGAGACAGGAGGATTGCTTGAGCCCAGGGAGTTCAGGGCCAGCCTGAGCCACATAGCAAGATCCCATCTCAAACAGACAAAGATCTCTTCTCAAATAGAAAAACAAAAAACACTATTGATTTTATTTTATCTTCCCAGGGGGGACGAAGAAATACGCTCCATTAGTCATACATATTAGTTTTTAGGTTTTCTGATTTCAGAAATAGTGAAATGCAGAAAAAATACATCTTAGAATTGAAGAAATAGAGTCTTAATTATAATCAGGAATAATATAGCTTAAAACTTTGTTGCCTTCTTAGAAAATTAAAAATAGGGGATTTGCTGATTCTCTTCTTATAGTCTGTTAATACTGATTTTAAGGACTTAATCTCTACTCTTCTCAGAAATAAGGATGTAAAATGTATCTGCAAGAGAGTATGAACTGACATGGGTCAGTTGTTCTCACTAGAAATATGAATATCTAAACACTGTACCACCTACTCAAGTAGAAGAAAATCTCTGAAATGTGACAGATAAAACTTTTTAATTAATTAATTTATTTATTTGCACTGGAGATTGAACCTAGGGGCATTTTTACCTCTGGGCTACACCCCCAACTCTTTATATTATATCGTAGGTTTTTTTGTTTGTTTGTTTTTGGGGGGGTTGGTTTGTTTTGTCTTTTTTTTTTTTGATACTGGGGATTGAACCCAGGGACATTCTACCTCCAAGCAATACCTCCAGCCCTATTTTTAATTATTTTGAAACAGGGTCTAAGTTGAAGAAGGCCTAAGTAGCTGAGGCTGGCTGCAAACCTTCGATCTTCCTGTCTCAGCCTCCCAAGGACTGGGATTACAAGTGTGTGCCACCACACCCGGCTTTTTTTTTTTTTTTTTTTTTAAACAGAGTCTTGCTAAGTTGTTGAGGGTTTTACTAAGTTGCTAAGGCTGGCCTTGAACCTGGGATCCTCCTGTCTCAGCCTCCCAAGTACTGGGATTACAGGCACGTGCCACCACGTGTCGGGGGCCTAGTTCCGCGGGCTAGACCTCGCCTCTAGATGGCGCCTGGCAGAGTGCCAGAAGCCGCTGCCGGATAAACATTCTAGGGCTGTGCCACGCCAGAGCGCATGCACCAGCACGCCCGACTCGTGGCCGGGCCAGGTGAGAGCTGTATGAGACACCTCGTGGCTTAGGCCGGTGCAGGTATAAAAACCTC